>CM060480.1:402500-475000 GCA_030544235.1 Lepturacanthus savala | reverse complement strand
TTTATTTCCTGCATGTAGCGTTAGCTCCTCCTCTTTATTTCCTGCATGTAGTGTTAGCTCCTCTTTATTTCCTGCATGTAGCGTTAGCTCCTCCTCTTTATTTCCTGCATGTAGTGTTAGCTCCTCTTTATTTCCTGCATGTAGCGTTAGCGCCTCCTCTTTATTTCCTGCATGTAGCGTTAGCTCCTCCTCTTTATTTCCTGCACGTAGCGTTAGCTCCTCCTCTTTATTTCCTGCATGTAGTGTTAGCTCCTCCTCTTTATTTCCTGCATGTAGCGTTAGCTCCTCCTCTTTATTTCCTGCATGTAGCGTTAGCTCCTCCTCTTTATTTCCTGCATGTAGCGTTAGCTCCTCCTCTTTATTTCCTGCATGTAGCGTTAGCTCCTCCTCTCAGCCCCCCCATCCTGTGGCATCCCCCAAGGCTCCATCCTCGGTCCCGTCCTGTTCTCCATACACATGCTCTTCCTTGGTCAAATTATTAAAAAACATCAAATTTCTTTCCGCTGCTATGCAGATGACACCCAGCTCTATCTTCCCCTTAAACCTGATGACAAAACCAAAAACCTTAACATCACCAACGACATGAATCAAATAAGATCCTGGATGGCAGCAAATGTCCTTCAACTAAATGACTGTGAAACAGAAATCAGTCAACCTCTAGTTAAAAACCTCAGCTTCATCTTCGACTTCAAACTCCAGTTTGATAAACGGGTAAATTCCATCGTCAAAACCATTTTTTTCCAACTCTAAACCATCACAAAACTCAAGTCATTCAAGAATCTAGAAACTATGGTCCAAGCATTTTGTTGCTATTCTATAGGTGTGATTTTATTACATCCACAAAGAAGGTTATGATTTCATGTCTGTCTGTTGGTAGCAAGATAACTCACAAAGTTCAGGCCAGAGTTTTGTCAAACTTTTAGTGAATATTCAGAATGGTACCATAAAACAACGATTCAGTTTTGGTAATAATCAGGAAGAAATCCTGGTTTCTGCATCTGAATTTGTGTTGTTGTTTGGTAACATTGCGGTAAATGGACCTTTAACAGGCACCATTGTTTGGAGGCCACCTGGTGGTGATATCTGGTACCTGCACAGCTTGGTGGAGGTCTGCACTCTCAGTGACTTTGATTGACAAATTGATATTAAAAGTGTTGTTGAAGTCATTCTAATAGTTAGTTTCCACCTCTCAGAAACATTTTAGCTCCTCCTCAGTTATGTATTATAATCAGATTAAACCCCAGACTAAACCCTGACCTGTGATCCAGTTTTCATTCTGTGTTCAGAGGATGGATCTGAACCGGTCTCTGGAGTTCCTGAACGGGACGCCGTGGTTCATCTTCGAGTGCTCCATCAAGCTGGACGCGGACTCGCGTCGCATCGCCCTGTTCCTGCTCTACCTCTTCATCTTCGTGGCGGGTCTGTTGGAGAACCTCCTGGTGGTCTGGGTGAACTGGCGCCGGCGCCACACGGCCAACGGCGTCCTGTTCTGCATCATCAACGTGAGCCTGTCGGACCTGATGGTGATCACCGTGCTGCCGTTCTTCATGATGGAGGTCACCGTGGACAAGGTGTGGCTGTGGGGCCGCTTCCTGTGTAAGGTCACCAACCTGGTCTACGTGGTCAACTTCTACAGCAGCTCCTTCTTCCTGGCGCTGATGACTCTGGAGCGCTACCGGTCGCTGGCCCACCCGGCGTCACCCGCTTTGTTCCCGGCGGCGGGCCGGCGCCGCTGGCTGCTTTGCGGCGGGCTGTGGACGCTCTCCTTCTTCCTGGCGCTGCTGGAGAACGTCCACGTGGACCTGCTGGAGTGGGACGAGCCGGGCTGCTACATGCTGCCGGAGCACAGCTACACCGAGTGGTTCGTGGCCGTCGCCTTCCTGCGCCTGATCTTCCAGTTCCTGGGGCCCGCCGCCGTCATCGTGGGCTGCAACACCATGATCGCCCGAGCCGTCCACTCGGCGCCGGACGTGCAGGGGCGGCGCGACGTGTGGCTGGTGCACGTGTACTCGCTGGTGTTCTTGGCGTGCTGGCTGCCGTTCCACCTGGTGACGTTCCTGATGACGGTGGACGACCTGGACCCGTACGTGTTCAGCTGCAACACGGTGGAGGTGCTGTACTTCTCCTACAGCGTCGTCCAGAGCCTCTCGCTGTTCCACTGCGTCGCCAACCCCGTCCTCTACAACTTCCTCAGCAAGAGCTTCCGGGACAACCTGATCAACGCCGTGGTGGACCACATCCCCAAGGAGGGCGGCCATCAGCAGCAGCAGCCGGCGCCAAACGCCACCAACGGCGGCGGGAAGCAGAGGAAGATCAGCAACGCCAGCACCAGCCAGTCCGACGTCGCATCGTAAACACGTTTAGAAGATTTGAAAGAACTGAAGAGATTCAACAAACGCCGTCCTCTCATTATTCTTTCCTTTTCCTTTTTTTTTAAATCATGTACCGACCGCACCTTTAAAACGAGACGAAGGAAACGTCTCGATCTGATTTTCCTTGGAACTCGTTGTTTAGGGGAAAAAGAATTTTTAAAATTCTGAGAATGTTCATAGAACTAGATGCAGCAAGTCGCTCTGACGTAAAACTAAGGACGATCGTGACGTTCCAAGGATGATTCCAGAAGGTTTCTGGAACATTTCCAGGATGTTCCCAGAATGAACACAGGATGATTCCAGGATGTTTGTTTCCAGGACCGAGAGCAGCAGCAAAACATTTGATTTAGAAAAAAAAAATATCTGCACAACTTTCATAGAGCGTTGTGGGAGATTTAACAAACAGAAACCTGGACGGGGACGATACGGGGACATTAATAGGACGATACGGGGACATTAATGGAACATTATGGGGACGTTACAGGGACGTTACAGGAACATTACGGGGACGTTACGGGGACGTTATGGGGACGTTACAGGAATGTTAATGGGACATTAACGTTATGGGGACATTAATGGAACATTATGGGGACATTAATGGAACATTATGGGGACATTAATGGAACATTATGGGGACATTAATGGAACATTATGGGGACATTAATGGAACATTACAAGGACATTATGGGGACGTTAAGGGGATGTTACAGGAACATTACGGGGACATTACAGGGATGTTGTCAGAACGTTCTGCTGTCGTAATCACCACCAGATCAGAAGAGTTGATCCTCGTTTCTATATAAATATCTTTAAAATCAAACTGAATTATCTTAAATCAAACTACCTGATGCTAATTTATGTTTGTTACCTGTTAAACCTGCAATAAACGTCCTTCAGACACCGTTTATATCCAGATAAACGGAGAAATTCTGTGTTTTCTGGTTTTAGATTGAAACTGAAAACTATTTCCTGTTTATTTCCCTGTTTATTTCCTGTTTATTTCCCTGTTTATTTCCTGTTTATTTCCTGTTTATTTCACTGTTTATTTCCTGTTTATTTCACTGTTTATTTCCTGTTTATTTCCCTGTTTATTTCCTGTTTATTTCACTGTTTATTTCCTGTTTATTTCCCTGTTTATTTCCTGTTTATTTCCTGTTTATTTCCCTGTTTATTTCACGGTTTATTTCCTGTTTATTTCACTGTTTATTTCACTGTTCTGTCTCACTTCTTCTTTCATTCTCTTCGATCCGTCTTCAGTAGCTGCAACTAATAAGCGTTTGATAGTCAATTAATCGATCAATTATTGAAGTTACAAATCAATTAATCATTGCAGCTTCATAATTAATCAATCGACTGAGAATTTTCATTTTTAAAAAGCTGAAAAGTCAAATCAGAAGAAATAAATTCACCAAAATCAGGAAACAAACTAGAAATAAACCGAATGATGAAGATCAAAGCTTCACTCAAAGGAAATAATCAATAATCAAAATAGTTGTTGATCAATAAAATAATTGGAAACTAATCGATTAATTAATTATTGCAGCTAGTTGTAGTTTGAAGGTGAAATCTATTAATTACTGAAGATTGTTGATAAAACATATTGATCTAAATAGTTGTAACTATTATTTTAATATTGATTAATCTATTGATTATTGATTAGTTTATTATAGAGACTAAATAAACCAGAAAATAATCAGATTTGAAAAGATAAAACCAGTAAATTTGAACAAATCCATTAATTGATGAGAATCATTGATTGATGTGATAGTTGGTTAATAAAAGTGTTTTATCCAGATAAATGTGTGGATTTAATACTTTCTGTTGTTTTAGATTCAAACATCTTTTACTTCCATGTCGACGTTTCAATAAGAAAAAGCAGAAAAAGGAAACGAGGAGCCGAGACATCACTGCACCAACGGCACAATAGCAGGAAGAAGCTGCTCTTTAACAAAGGGCAAAGGTCACGAGCCCCTGGAAGCAGGAGGGTCACAATCGACGCAGGATTCCGCTGAATTCTGCTGAAATCTGCTGAAATCCTGATAACGGACGTGTTTTTGTGCTGCAGGATCCTAAAAGGTCTCAGAGGAACAAAAACCCAACGAGGACGTGATAACGGCGTTTCCTGGAGGATTTATTCTGTTCTTCTCAAAATCTAAAACATTTACAAAAGGCCGACATTCAAACATAGAAACACAAGAATCCAGATGTATAAAGGCATCAAATCAATAAATAGTCATAAATATGAGGTAAGACACAAATATCACACACAGACGTGTCCATGGGCACTTTAACACCTTTAACACCTTTAACACCTGTAACACCTTTCACACCTGTAACACCTTTAACACCTTTAACACCTTTCACACCTGTACAACCTTTCACACCTTTAACACCTGTAACACCTTTCACACCTGTACAACCTTTAACACCTTTCACACCTTTAACACCTGTACAACCTTTAACACCTTTAACACCTTTCACACCTTTAACACCTTTAACACCTGTAACACCTGTAACACCTTTAACACCTTTCACACCTGTACAACCTTTAACACCTTTAACACCTTTCACACCTGTACAACCTTTAACACCTTTAACACCTGTAACACCTTTCACACCTGTACAACCTTTAACACCTTTAACACCACTTTCTACTGCAACTGATTTATGCTTTAAAACGTCCCAGATTCTATCAAAAGTGACATTTTCATACGTTTAATCAGAGAAACGGTGTCTTCCAGGAAGTTGTGATGTCACAACTATAAAAGTGTTTTATATTGTGATGAACTGAAGAAGAAATGATTATTTTCTGTTTTAATTTGAATGAATAAAACATCAAAGTGATTTAACGGAGTTTGATTTAAACAACGTTTTATCAGATGTTGATTAATTAAACTGAATAAAAAATAAAACAGGCACAAAAACACTGATTCTTTCTGAAGCTGCAGAGATGATGGTGATGATGATGGTGATGATGAAGATGGTGATGATGAGGATGATGATGAGGATGAGGATGATGATGGTGATGATGATGATGATGGTGATGATGAGGATGATGATGATGATGATGGTGATGAAGATGGTGATGATGAGGATGAGGATGATGATGGTGATGATGATGATGATGGTGATGATGATGATGATGGTGATGATGAGGATGATGATGATGATGATGATGATGATGGTGATGAAGATGGTGATGATGATGATGGTGGTGATGATGATGATGATGATGGTGATGATGATGAGGATGATGATGATGGTGATGAAGATGGTGATGATGATGATGATGATGATGGTGATGATGATGGTGATGAAGATGGTGATGGTGATGGTGGTGATGATGATGATGATGGTGGTGATGAGGATGATGATGATGGTGATGATGATGGTGATGATGATGGTGATGATGATGATGGTGATGATGATGGTGATGATGATGATGATGATGATGGTGATGATGATGATGATGATGATGATGGTGATGATGAGGATGATGGTGATGAAGATGGTGATGATGATGGTGGTGATGATGATGATGATGGTGATGATGATGGTGATGATGATGATGATGATGATGTCTGGTTCTTCAAACATAAATATGGTGTTAGTGATGTCACAACTGACATAAACCAGGAGGAGAGATCGATGTGACCTTTGACCTCACGACTCCTCCAAAGGGAAGAAATAATGAAGCTTCACATAGAAAAACCCTAGTGTGAGAAAATAGTGATAGAAAAAATATGAAAATAAGTTTCTGTGCTACAATGAGTTGCTGCTTTAATAGAAGAATAAAAAACAACAGTGACGTGTCAGAAAATACCAGGAACAAATGCTGCCACCCAGTGGATCAATTAACCCAATTAACTCAATTAACTCAACTCAGTTATATCAATTAAATCAATTAACCCAATTAACTCAACTCAGTTATATCAATTAAATCAATTAACCCAATTAACTCAATTAACTCAACTCAGTTATATCAATTAAATCAATTAAATCAATTAAATCAATTAAACCAATTAACTCAATTATATCAATTAACCCAATTAACTCAATTAACTCAATCAAATCAATTAACTCAATTAAATCAATTAACTCAATTATACCAATTAACTCAATTATATCAATTAACTCAATTATATAAATTAACTCAATTATGTCAATTAACTCAATTATATCAATTAACTCAATTATATCAATTAACTCAATTATGTCAATTAACTCAATTATATCAATTAACTCAATTAACTCAATTGAATCAATTTATCTCAATTATTCAAATTTATCTGAATTAATCTCATTTATCTGAATTGACCTGAATTAACAGAATGTGTGAGCAGCAGATTAAACAGGTTTAAATGTTTATTTTCCATCCGACTCCATTTCTTATGTTCCTGCTTCATTTCTGTGAAACACAGAGACAGAATTTCACTGATTCCTCCGACTGGAGTTTAACTTCATGTTAGTTCAGTGGATAAATTTAAATATTAGAAGAAAAACCTGTTTAACTGAGTGAGAAACTGCAGAAACTCGTGTAATTGTCTTTTCTTGGTTCCTGTAACAGCGGCGGAGGAATACTAGAGCCGTGCTGCGGCCTGAGAAATAGTTCCATAAAACCATCAACTACAACAGTTTTAATATTAAAGTAATAATTATTTTGTTGTATTATTGTGTTAAAAGTCTTTTCTGAAAGTGAAATAATCTGTTGTTTATTAAAATTAGTTGTTTGTGTTTGATCAAAGATGAAGATTCAACATAAAATGTCTTTTTTTGTCCAAAGATCATCAGTTTATTATTATAGAGACTAAAGAAACAGGAAATAATCAGAGAAGAGAAGCTGGAACCAGAGAATTTACACATTTACTAATTAATCAATGACTCTGATTGATAATTGATTATTAAATGGTTTGTAATTAAACTGATGGATCGTTGCAGCTTTAGTTTTAAGGTTTAACAGGACGATAAAGTGTTTTATACGACGATAAAATAGATTTGAATCTAGAAACTAAACGAGCAACAGATCTGAACTAATGATTGATTATTGATTATTGATTGATTATTAACAATTAAACCATTAGTCGTTTGGTTTTTATCAAATAATCTGATTTGATTTTGAAATATTTTGACTCAAATCGATTAATCAATAGAAATAGTTGGTGATTAATGTGATTAGTTGGTAACTAATTGATTCATATTGATAAGATTAAACTTCATGAAATAATCAATGAGGTTCATTAGTTCCACAACAAAACCAGCTCAGGTTACATCTAAATATTAATGTTTCTGCTACAAGAGAAAATAGAAAATCACCACAAACCTCATCACTGGAGTGAAGTTATGACTCTATGTTTCAGGAATGTGATGAAACTAAAACAACCTCAAAGACACGGAACTGTCCCTTTAAACGTCCCCACGGAAAGGCTGGAGTCTGGTTTATGATGCTAAAGTCTGGATTATGATGCTAAAGTCTGGATTATGATGCTAAAGTCTGGTTTATGATGCTAAAGTCTGGTTTATGATGCTAAAGTCTGGATTATGCTGCTAAAGTCTGGATTATGATGCTAAAGTCTGGTTTATGATGCTAAAGTCTGGATTATGCTGCTAAAGTCTGGATTATGATGCTAGAGTCTGGTTTATGATGCTAAAGTCTGGATTATGCTGCTAAAGTCTGGTTTATGCTGCTAAAGTCTGGATTATGCTGCTAAAGTCTGGATTATGATGCTAGAGTCTGGTTTATGCTGCTAAAATCTGGATTATGCTGCTAAAGTCTGGTTTATGCTGCTAAAGTCTGGATTATGCTGCTAAAGTCTGGATTATGCTGCTAAAGTCTGGATTATGCTGCTGGAGTCTGGTTTATGCTGCTAAAGTCTGGTTTATGCTGCTAAAGTCTGGTTTATGCTGCTAAAGTCTGGTTTATGCTGCTAAAGTCTGGTTTATGATGCTAAAGTCTGGTTTATGATGCTAAAGTCTGGTTTATGATGCTAAAGTCTGGATTATGCTGCTAAAGTCTGGTTTATGATGCTAGAGTCTGGTTTATGATGCTAAAGTCTGGTTTATGCTGCTAAAGTCTGGTTTATGCTGCTTAAGTCTGGATTATGCTGCTAAAGTCTGGTTTATGATGCTAAAGTCTGGTTTATGCTGCTAAAGTCTGGTTTATGCTGCTTAAGTCTGGATTATGCTGCTAAAGTCTGGTTTATGATGCTAAAGTCTGGTTTATGCTGCTAAAGTCTGGATTATGCTGCTAAAGTCTGGATTATGCTGCTAGAGTCTGGTTTATTCTTCTGTAGCTACGTCGTAGTCTGACTTCACCTCCAATAAATCCTGACTACACGTCCACGTGAACCTCCAGGGCTGTGATTGGTCGGTTCAGCTCTTCCTCCTACATTAGACGTAGAATCTAGACTTTAGATTTATAATCTAGACTTTAGATTAATAATCTAGATTTCAGACATATGATCTAGGCTTTAGATTTATAATCCAGACTCCAGTCTCCGTCTCTGGTCCAGTCTGGGTTCAGGTGTCGGTGGTGGGCAGCGTCTCCTTGGAGTGGTCGTTGTACATGAAGGTCTGCTCGATGTTGAAGTCCGGCGGCAGCTGGTCGTTGTGCAGCTCCATGTGTGAGGACACCATCTTTAAGGTGGAGAAGTAGAGGCCGCACACGGTGCAGCGGTACATGAGGGCGCCGGCGTGCGTCTTCAGGTGGCAGATCATGGTGGAGCGTCCGCGGAAGAACCTCAGACACACCTTGCACTGGTAGGGTTTCTCCCCGGTGTGGATGCGTAGGTGGTACGTGAACTCGCCCGAGTGGGCGAAGCGTTTGCCGCAGTAGCGGCAGCGGTACCACTTCCCGCGCACGCCGCCCGTCGCGTCGTGGCCGCCGCCGTTAGCGACGTGCATCGGCCCCGGGAAGAACTTATCCTGCAGGTTGAAGCTCATCCCCAGACCCACGCCCAGGCTGCTGATCTTCGGCAGGCCGTCCAGAGGCTGGTCGGCTTTGCGTTTCCCTGTCCAGCTCTGGCCGCCGCCGCCGCCAACGCCGCCCATGGAGTCGCTGGTGTGCAGGCTGAGGTGATACTGGAAGGCGGAGGAGGAGCGGAACGTCTGTGGACACAGGAAGCAGTGCAGCTCCTCCGTCGCCGTGCCGACGCCACCGGGGAACGCCCTCAGCGCCGAGCGCTCCCGCTCCTTGGCTGCCGCCTCCTCGGCGTGCGCCGCCATGTGGCGGTCCAGCTGGCAGCGCTCCACGAAGCAGCGGGCGCAGTGCGGGCAGCTGAAGACGGGCAGCGCCAGGTGGGCCAGGCCGTGCCACAGCAGGGAGCACAGCGACGGCTGGGGGGCGGGGCAAACGCCGCAGCTCAACGCCTGGGGACACACGTGGCTCAACAGGTGGTCTCTGACGCTCTGGAGAGGGGGCGGGGCATAGACAGGAAGTACAGGTGAGAGGCAGGTAAAGACTGGTCTGATTAAAAAAATCAGCAAAACTCAGAGAAACGTGTTTAATTCCATCAGTTCTTCATATTTATATGTTTCACATTAATTAATAGAGCGACAAATAAAGAAAATACTTTAAAATAATTAATATAATAATATTAATATAAACATATGAATGACACTAACAAATCCTATAAAAACTGAATAAATATATAATTACACATGAAGTTCTGATTAAACTAAAGCTGAGTTTATGACCCGTGTTACAAATGTCATGTTTCTCCTCGTTCAGGTTGGATCAGTATTTATATTTGTTCTTCATGTTCAGGTTTAACTGTAGGAACTCGTTTAATCTCTGTGAACATGTGAGAATATGGAAACTTCCAGACGCCTTTATTCAACATTTACTCACATTAATAAATGATGTGTAAATATACTTTATATTTCTGATATTTTCTTTGATAAAAACACTAAACTTGCCTCAAGCCTCATTTGCATATTTAAACATACGACTTCAGAAACATGTAACACAGAGTGAAACTCCTAATAAGTCTGTTATTGAGTAGAATTATTGATGTATTATTATTATTGCTCTGATTTCCCAGGATCCTCCACACCAAGCTGTAAAACCTGTCTAGGACTGACCTGGAAGTCCTTGCTGAGGGTTCTGCTGCAGACAGAACACTGCAGCTCCGGGTTCTGGACCTGAGCCGTGGTCAGCGCTGCCGGTGGGATGGCGTATCCGGCCGCCGTCTGCCGGTGGTGCCTCAGCAGCCGCGTCAGGCTGAAGAACTGCTGCTGGCACATCTCACAGGTGAACAGCTGCACGCCCACGTGGCCAAGGGCGTGGGCCGAGCCGGCGCCGCGGTCCGGGAACGAGGCGCCGCACACGCGGCACAGACCCAGGTCCGTCAGGTGGCTCTCGCCGTGGCGACGGACGGCGGCCGGGTCGGCGGGAAGCTGAGCTGAACAGGTTTTACAGGAGAGGAGGCTGGAGCCTGGAACCTGGAGGAGAGAAGGAGAAGGAGCAGATAGATGATCATTTATTTGATCCTCAGTGGGTAAATTAACATGAACATGACATGAAAGAAAAGAAAAGATGACACACAGACTATATATGAATAAATGGAGTATAATACAGTATAATATGGGATAGATGCACCATATACACACTGGGTTCCAAATTATTATTATCATTATTTTACATTTCAGTAAATAGGACTCCTAATGCTGCAACAACAAAAATGTTCTACAACTCTGTTGTGGGTAATACTTGGACCCAGTGTGTTGTTAATAACAGTCAGTACATGTCCAGTCTCCAGTTGTTTCTATTTTCCTGTTTATTCGGTTTAAGCTGTTTGTTTTTAACTGGTTAAGTTGTGTTTTGTGTGTTTTGGCCTCTGTTCACCCTGAACATTTAACTCTGTAGTCACATCCTTCTGTTATATTCATACATTTCCTTTGTATATAAATGACTATAGTGGTGATTGTTGCAGCTTCCCTCACACTGAGGTAACCAGGTGTTTATGACCCGTCACCATCACCTGTCCTCCGGCTCCGTTCTCCACGTACACCAGGTCATCGTCCTCCTCGTCCTCGTCTCCTTCCTCCATGAAGTTCTCGTCGTCGCTGAGTTCGATGATTTCTCCTTCCAGCTGCCTCCACTGCTCCTCCTCTGCTCCGTCCATGGCTCCATTCCCTGGCAGCACCTCCCTGTCCTCCGCCTCCTCCTCCCCGAACATCAGCCCGCCGCCGCCGTCCACCGCGGCCGCCACACCGCCCTCCACCGCCGCCACCTGCAGGCCGACGCCGGCGGCCTCCCCGGAGGAGGAGGAGGGGGCGCAGGCCTCGGAGGCCAGCGGGGCGGAGGAGTCAGGGAAGGAGCAGGAGTCTGATGGCGTGGGGTCGCCGCTCCGGGGCTCGGACGCCGCCAACCGTCCCGCCGCCACGTCCTCCTCCTCCTGCTGCTCTGTTTTCAGCTGCAGTGGCGGCGGCGTCCTGACCGTCAGAAGATGGTCTCCCGTTATCTGCCCGTAGCCGACGTGCGACTGGAGGTCCTCCGCCTTCAGGTCAAGGGTCAGCGGCTCGGCGTGGGTGTCGCGGCCGACCCGAGACGCCCGCGACGCCTGGAAGAGCGGCGACGCGGCAGCGGCAGGTGTCGGTGCGGCCGGCGACGACAGCGACGAGCAGGAGGCGGCGGAGGAAGAGCAGGCGGACGACGCGGATGCTGCAGCCGCCGTAGAGGAGGAGGCGGCGACCATACCGGAGTCCAGGAGGCCGCCGGGGCTGCTGGACTTACAGTCCGCTGACGTCTGCAGGTCCGGGAACGTGGCGTAACACGCCTTCACCAGCTCCGCCACGCCCAGCCGCTCCGCCAGCTCGTACAGGACGCCCACGTCTATCAGATCCGTCAGGATCTCGCCCGTGTAGACGAACGTCAGAACCTTCTCGAAGTTCGCCGGGGAGATGAACTCCAGGGAGAAGGCGGCGGGTGTTGATGCGGCGGCGGGCGTGCGGCCGAACAGGTTGCGGAAGTAGGTTCCGGCGCAGGCCAGGACGGCGCGGTGCGCGGCAAAGGAGCGGTTCCCCACCTGCAGGAACACGTCACAGTAGCGGCGAGACTGGCGGCAGCGGTTGAGTTCACTGAGGAGGCTGGCGGCGTGGCCGGGACCCCGCAACCGGATCCGCATCACTGCTGCCGCGTTGCTGCCGTCACACTGAACACAGGAAAAACACAAACAGAAACATGAAGCTTTGACTCATGTCAGTCTGCAGTCACTTATTTTCATCAAAATTGACCACAATAAAAAGAGTCAATTCCCAAATTGCTTCTTTTGTCAGAAAAACACAGAAAACCCCTGAAATAATGTATTTATAATGACATGAATGGATTATTAAACCACTGATGACTAATGTCATAGTTAGCATCTAATTAATTCATTGTTGTAATTCTAGTTTTTTGGTGGTAAATGTAAATGTATGTGTTTCTTAACTGTTGAACAATGACCCCATTCCCCAAAGTGGTTTGCTGTTATACAGTGGGTGAAACTGTCAAAACTGTCAATCCACACAGAAACCAGGCCTTAAAACAGGACTGCCTGAAAGTTGTGATGTCACAATGATACACACACCACATGCTTCCCATTCACAGCCATTAAAAATCAGCCAATCAGAGCACAGGCTCATTAATATTAATGAGACAGACTAAATTGAGCTGCAGAAAGAAGAGAAGTAACAAACTACTGAACTAACTAACTATAAGAAAATTATTTTTTTAAAACACAAACATATCTTATTTGTGACATCACAACTTCAAATAAATCCCAGGGAAATGTGTACAGTAACAATTGGGACCTTTAATGTCCTTGGTTTTCATGTATAAAAGGTCAAATAAACTATTTAATGATTATTATAAACAATAACTCAACTATAAACTCAGATATAAAATATATTTAATTACATAGAAAGGGCCTAGATATAAAACTGATTATGTTATTATGCTATATTACACTGTTAATTAGTGCTAATTATTATTAATGATTGCATATTGAGTATATATGGACTTGTACTAATTAACAGTGTATTATAGCATAATAACATCATTGAACAGTATATGTTAGTTTTTTAAGTAAATCTATTTTTATATCTGAGTTTATAGTTGAGTTATTGTTTAGAATTAATCATTAAATAGTTTATTTGACCTTTTCTTCCTCGTTGTTTTAACATCTCTCCGTTTCAACTGTTTAAATGTGAATGTATTTCAGCAGGAATCAATGAATCCTGGTTTAATCTTATCTGCAGCAAATAAACTGTTATCGCTGCTTTTGCTGCCTGAGTTTCACGCCGGTTCTTTTCTTTGGTAAATGTAGTAAATTGTGGTTATTTCTGTGTGTTTATGGTTATTTCTTGCAGATTATCCAGTGTATTCCTACACACTGTCATCACTATAACAATAAACGTGTTCACTAATAGATGAATCTCACACGTTCGTGTCGTTCCAACAACCTTCCTCTAATTAATAAACCCGTCCCGTTCCTGTGGTTTCTATGGTAACCGTTTCTTACCCATTTAAAGACGTTACGGACGTGTGTAGCCGGTGAACTCTTCCGTTTTCTTTGGGTTTTTTACACCGACTCCGGTGTTCGTTCACAGATTAAATTACACCCCCCCGTTTTTTTCTGATCGTCCGTCGCGTTTTGATGACGTATGTCAACAAGGGTGTCGGGCAGGCGCCCCCTACTGTCAGGTTACGTCATTGAAATAAAAAAATCAACCACGTAGATGGCGCGTCACAACGGTCGACATCTTGTGTCGGGGTTCTGACCGCAGTGCATCTGCAATGCCAGAGTTCCCAATGAAACCAACGGAGGGAAAAGTGGACAATATAAAATAATATTAATTATTGTTATTGTATCATCAGTATTATTTGTTATGATTTGAATGAACTTTAATTAGGATCTTGTGAACCATGACGCTTTCTGCCTCGACGGACTCCCCCGACACAAGATGGCGGCCGCGCTGACGCATTGTTCCAATGGACAACATTGACGAAGGCGGCGTCTACGTGAGTATATTTACGAATAAAATAATTTATGAAATATCTCAACAACTATTGGATGGATTGGAAAAATCTTTTATCGTCACAGGAAGAATCCAACACTCTTTGACTTTCCCTCTAGCGCCACCGTGAGGTTGACCTGTTGTCTTTGAGTAAAATGTCTTAACAGCTGTTGGATGGATTAATGGACTTATTTTTACCTCAATCTACATCTTATTGGAAAAAATACACCTCATTTCCTTTTTATCCAGTTCCAGATGTTATATCCAGACTTTTCTGAGTATTATCAGCAAAATGTACGTATAGTCTCAAAAGTGAAAGTGTTCATTATAAACACTGTTATATTAGAAATATATTACACTACTTGCATTTAATCATTAAATACATGTGAGAACATTTCACTGTTTCAGTTCATCAAGCTGGAACCAGTTTTATATATTTAAATTATTAATAATAGTTTTGCATCATACATTTGGCACCTTTCACACAAAGTGCAATTAAAAAAAAGAAAAGAGGGAATATATAATATAACACAGATAATAGAACATCCATCTAATATGAGCATAGACCAGATACCGTATTATTATTACAGAATCTAGATTTGCAGCCTTGGATGGGCCACTATCTGTTGGTGACAGGAATACATTTCAGTGTTTTAAATATCTCACTGGATTAAATAGAAAATCAAACACAGAAGAGTTTATTCAGCACACTGATGTTCTTTCATTGATCCACAGACCCTATAGATGAAATAAGGGATGACTAGAGTCTTATTGAGCCGCTCCATCAGTAATCAGCCGTCTCAGGACTGAATGATGATGCCTTCATCCCTACGTTGCTGTGGGTTTACACCACATGTGTCTTCCTGGGTTTTAACGCACATTTAATCATTAAGCAGTTAAATCTCTCTTCTGCACCCTTGTTTAAAACAGTGAGTGGTTTTATCAGCGTTAGTAGCAGTGGATATGTGCACAACACAGATAGTGAGGATGAGGTTTGCATTTACCACAAGTTGCACATCACCCGTTTCCTGTTAACAAACCTTTTGTGATTGGCTGATTTGTGTTTTTTTTTATTTAGAATATGCAATAATATGCAAGGATTGAATAAAAGTATGATTAAATATGTATCCTACATGTAATCCCTGCTGAACCTTTTGTTTTATAGCAGTTTTTTTAGCTGATCACAATCAACACAAACACCAAATAAAATACAACAAATGATCAAGATGATGCTAATTAGAAAAAGTTTATTTTATTCCGTTAACCATTTCTGTCAGGAATCCGTGACCCCTGCAACGCTTCATATACTTCACTGTAAATGGGTTGGATCGACCGACACAACAGTAACATGAGTGTGAATAACGTCGTCGTCTTCATGTCGTTCTCAGTTTATCCCCAACGAAAACTTGAACGTATAGTCACGTGTTTACGTAATGTAAAAGCTTTACTGGCTTTTGCTTTTATGACATGTAGGAGAATAAGAAATTATAAAAGACGATGAAAATAAAAAACTCAAACTTGACGTATTTTCAAAACTACCAGTAAGAAATCATTTACAAAATTGGGTCTTGATTTTTCAGTTGTGTCTTCGTTACAGAGTTTAACATTAAGTATGTAGTATAGGTACATTTACAGTATATTAAAACGCAATATCTTTGACCAGTGAGATAACGCTGACATGTTTCTTCTTTAAAACCATTAATTTGTACTCTAGTCTAAGCAGAATGTCATAATAATCTCACTGGAGAACAGTTTATATTGGCCGAACAGACCTTTATACTGCAGCGACAGGCACACATAACTAACAACATGACATATTGTAGGTTTATGTCTTATTCGTAAAGCCGAAAAGAAGAAAAAAAAGCTGTTTTGGTCCAGTCACATCAAATTTTTTAACAAAATAAAAGCGTCACGCTCTCCCGTGACCATCCAGTCGTATCTAACACGGTTTCGTTCTCGCCGTGTACAAAACGTTGTGGCTTTTTTCGTCATCGTAGCTGGATTATTGCACTTCTTCTGGAGGAAGTGAAACAGAAGCAGCTCGACTGTCTGCTCTGCTCTAAAATGACAGAAGACAGCTACAAATCTACTTGAGTCATTTTGAAATGAGGTCAACAACAACAACACCACCACCACCACAGTATTTCAGCAATATATCTGCCATCGACAAATTGAATGAATATTGCTTTTAAGTTGATATGTTGTTCAGTCTTCAGAAACAAATGTTTAAAATCCTTAATTCTATGTTATATAGTCCTGTTGGTTTTCTTACACCCCCGTGTAAAGTCAGCTCTGCCTGTTTCCATGTTTTTTTTATATATTTTTTAGTTTTTAAAGGTTTCTATAGGAGTCATCCAGTCCTCCATCCAGGCTACGACACCCGTTTCCTGGAGCTGGTTCGGCCCAGGCTGGCAGTGCTGGATCGGCGGGACAGGACCGGCGTGGCAGTGGTGGGGGACGTGTCGGTGGGACAGCCGTGCTGCTGCAGGATATCGATGCAGCCTTTGCTCCCCGTCTTCCTCGCCATCATCATGGCGGTCTGGCCTCGGCTGTCCTTCGCTTTCACATCGATTCCGTACTGCGGCGCAGAGAGAGAACATGATATTCAATTCAATTTCAATTCAATTTTATTTATAGCCCAAAATCACAACACAGTTGTCTCACTGGGCTTCATAAAATTCAGTCAGCGACCCAGACATTAGACCCTCCTTCAACAAGGAAAAACTCCTAAACCCAGTGGGAACAAGGAGAAACCTCAGGGAGAACCACAGTGAAGGAGAGATATTCACTCAGTTTAAGATTATTTATAGATTAAATATTGATCAAAGTGTGTGGAGATGCGTGTCTAGACCTGAGGCTATTAACAACTAGGCAACACAAGCAACTGCCCCAAAAGGTCACTATAAAGGTCCTGGATTAACTGCATGTTGATTGATTTTGGTAATTTGATCAGCTGCAAATTTATGAGGAAATGTGCACCACTATAGTACAATATGAACGATGGCCTGACCTGTAATATTAGATAATTCTCTGTCTGGGAGGGAAAAATCTTTATCTCTAATCTTATTACCTTCATTTATTTTGTGCTCACGTTGGCATATCAATAGTTTTTTTTGTATTTGTGTTTTAACATGCTTTATCCCCTGCTTAATTTCTCATTTTTTCTTCATTCCGTTATTTCAAACAGAACTAGGTTATTCATTTTTAGCGTAAATTAAAGAATATAATAACCTTTCAGAATAAAACACTACTGAGAAAATCCAGACCGCTCCTGAAGCTCTCAGCCAATCGCAGCTAACTTCAGAAAGTGCGGGAAGGTCTCAGCCAATCACAGCTCCTTCCAAAATGAGTGGAAGGTCTCAGCCAATCACAGCTCATTTCAGAAAGTTGTGTCGCTGGGGAAAGAAGGACCGTAATGGTGGAAACTCGTAGCTTTGACATCAACAGCTCGTTTACAAGAAAAACGGAAGTCGGAAGAAGCTAAAAAAGGCGATTATAATGCAAGTTATTATCCTGGACCGGTAAGTTAAACTGCTAACTACTTTTTTTCTGTCATATCTAAATGCCTTGTAACGTTTGTGTGTGTTTTAATAGGTTGCTTAGGCGAAGTTAACATGGAAACGGGTGATTAGCCGTTATTACCGTTATGCTAACTGTGATCAACTGGCTCCTACTGTTTTTTTCTTTGATTTTGTAGCCAGTTGCTAAATTGTAGATCATTTGAGATGCAAATCAAACTCGTGATTAAAATCCATTTAATTGCATAACCCTGTGGTATCCTGTCTTTTGCAGTTAAAATAGAAGACATACTACTGTACAAGGCTGGTGTATGAAGCTGTGAACTACAAAATAATCTGCCCATCAAATTTAAAAGTGACAGTGGATGGTGGTAAAATACTAAATAAAGAAAAACTATTGCAATTTTTTTTGGGGATATGCATTTTGTTGCCTTTTTTTTTCTTTTAGTACCTGAACATATTTCACTCAGTCACTCATGTTGAATAAACTACAAAAATAATGGTTTGAATAATCATGATTTCAATGTAGACCCAAATAATCGTGTCCATAATCGAGCAGTCCTAGTGTGAAGCTGTGGTAACACTGTCTTGATCATAGAACCTGTTCTTTGTCAGGAATCAGGAAGCAGAAACCCACCCAGACGAGCAGCTGGGTCATGACGACGTCTCCCAGCTGACATGCGGCGTGCAGGGCTGTGCGTGGCGGCGAGGACGAGCCGGCGGGGGCGGCGTTGATTTGTTCCTTGGTGCTGTGGGCCAGAAGCAGCAGAACCCTGGGAAGGTCCCGCTCCGTCACCGCTGACAGGAGCCAGTCCGGCATCCCGTCCTCCGGCAGCGCCAGGCCTGACGCCGGCGGCTGGAGAGGCGGCACAAACGCCCGCTGTTCATACTTAGCACGAATCCACGATTCCCTCTCCTCACTTTATAAACACACAAACGCACAGGAGACTCCGTCATATGTATGAATACATGCAAACATTTAAATATCTAGATGAAAAGTCACCAAAGTCTGTAGCATGGCCAAAAACATTTCACTCAAAAGGGGAAAACATTTATGCTGTGTAGAGAGATTAATCAATGACTTTCCAACTATTTCTGATGATTGATTAATTCGAGTCCAAATTTGATTAGAAAATATCCAAATTCTCTGGTTCCAGCTTCTCTTCTCTGATTATTTCCTGGTTTCTTTAATCTTCTATAATAATAAACTGATGATCTTTGGGCTGTGACTGTTGGTCTCGACAAAAAAGCCAAAATTTGGTCCAGATCCACTGATGGAGAAACAAAAGTGAAGTTCTAATCCCAAAAAGGTCAATGATCGGCTGGAGTCTAAAGGCTATAGGTGATATATTTAACCTAACTATGAAGATTAATCGATTAGGTGTCTATAATACATTAATCACCAACTATTTTAATCATCAATTAATGGAATTTAGTAATTTTAAAGAAGAAAATGTCTAAATTCTCTGGTTCCAGCTTCTCTTCTCTGATTATTTCATGGTTTCTTTAATCTTCTATAATAGTAAACTGATGATCTAATCAATTAATAATTTCAATTATCGATCGATTACTTAACACTACCGTGTGGCGTTGGGGCTGGGTTTGGTGCGGCCCTGTGTGCAGCTTTCCCAGATGCTGTTGGCCATGTGGTTCCCGATGGCGGCCAGGACCTGCGTGAGCTCCCCGGGCCAGTCGTCCAGGTCCAGAGAGCGGACCCGGGACAGATGAGTCCCCAGGTTCCTGTGGATCCCCGAGCACTCGATGCAGATCAGGGCGCCCAGGTTGAGGCTGGCCCAGGTGGGATCTATTAGAAAAGACAGGACCGATTAATAATGAGCCGACTGCAGGCGATGGAGGCGTGAATCTGCTGATGAGACGTGCTAGAACTCACTCAGCGCTTCGCAGTCCACACACAGGCCGTTTCCCTTGGCGTTACGGATGGCCTGCAGCGCCACAGCCTCGCTCTGGCTGCTCCTCCTCGCCTGAACAACACAAATAAACGGTGTCACGTTCAGGGGGAAATGTGCTCAGATCAACTTCATGCCCACAGGAAAAATCTGCTGATTTAAAACTCAGCTAATCTGGTTCATCGTGTTTATATGGAGGAGGTTTCATTACATTTATGTCATCAAAACAACCAGAAAACTGTCATTAATGTTTAATTCAATAGTTTCTAAACTATCACCGGACACAAGTGGGATTACATGTTTATAAACCCTCCTCTGGTTTCTTACCTCACCAGTGCAATCGTTGTATTGTAATCTTTACATGTAAAACACACACACACACACACACTCTCGATTTATGAATAAAAGTACAGGTATTAAAATCCCACTTTCTGCAGCATTGTAACGTGTTTACCATGTTTCTGCAGCATCGTAACGTGTTTACCATGTTTCTGCAGCATCGTAACGTGTTTACCATGTTTCTGCAGCATCGTAACGTGTTTACCATGTTTCTGCAGCATCGTAACGTGTTTACCATGTTTCTGCAGCATCGTAACGTGTTTACCTTGTTTCTGCAGCATCGTAACGTGTTTTACCTTGTTTCTGCAGCATCGTAACGTGTTTACCTTGTTTCTGCAGCATCGTAACGTGTTTTACCTTGTTTCTGCAGCATCGTAACGTGTTTACCTTGTTTCTGCAGCATCGTAACGTGTTTACCTTGTTTCTGCAGCATCGTAACGTGTTTACCTTGTTTCTGCAGCATCGTAACGTGTTTACCTTGTTTCTGCAGCATCGTAACGTGTTTACCTTGTTTCTGCAGCATCGTAACGTGTTTACCTTGTTTCTGCAGCATCGTAACGTGTTTACCTTGTTTCTGCAGCATCGTAACGTGTTTACCTTGTTTCTGCAGCATCGTAACGTGTTTACCTTGTTTCTGCCGCTCTCACAGGACTGCAGACTGGCCAGGATCTGACTCTCTATCGCTGACACCCATGAGTCCCGGTCCTCCAGACTCTGAGCCTCAAAGTGCCACGTCTGCCCCGTAAAAGACACAACGATGAAGTCTGCATTCTCTTCATCTGGAATCAAACCAAAGCACAAAAAAAACTCAAATGAAGATCTGCAGGTGTGTACAAACGACTGATTTACACATGTATGTTCTTTTCTTTGCACCGTAATACAGAAACTGTTGGAGAGGTAAAAATAAAACGGGCTTATGCAAAGAAACCTCCTCTAAAAAGACAAATAACAAATGAAACACTCAAAATTCAAACAACAAAAAATATAATATAACTCAAAAACAATAAAATTTAAAATAAGAGTGAAGTGAAATAATGTAGCCTTGATCTGTTAAATCGAAACTTAAAATCTTAAAACTTAAAGTATTTTCGCTAAATGAAAATGAGAATTCCAAAGTAATAAACCTCTGTGAGTAAAAGTTGACTTTGAGTGGTTCGATGAAGTTTAACAGCGTCTGGTATCGTAAGAATCAACCTGAGAGTTGACTGAAAAGAACATTTGAAAGATTTAGCAAGCAAATGTGGAGAGTGGATATATTTAATAGATAAATGTGCAGGATTGAAGGATACTGATGTCATAAATGGACAAGATAAGAGGATATGGATTAGAAGAGGAGAATATAACAGGCTTCATGCCTCCAAAACCAGTCAAACAACATGCAGAACAACACCAAACAGCAGTCTGAATGAACTTGTGCATTGGGGGAAATTGTGTGGTTATTACAATGAAAAACAAATCAAATGAGCAACTCTTAGGATGATGTTAAACACGAGGAGGGAAACAGACGCAGGGAAAACAGAAGCACAAGCTCATTCCACTTGTTACCTGTCTTATTAATGTTTCTCAAGCTACCAAAGCTCTTTAATTTCCACATTTTGCGTTTGGCTGCGGAGCGAGAGAGACGAGCACAGGGAAAAAAAAGAACAAGAGAGAAAGACAAGTACAGGAGTTAAGAATAGAAAAAACGCCTTCATTAAAACCACATGAGACAGAGAGGAGAGACGCACAGGAACAAGAGAAACTGCTGGAATATGTAAATATACGTTTGGGTTGTTTCCCTGGAGGAATTTAAGAGATGTGACGTTTCCAGTCATTTACCCTGAAAACGTGTTTTATTCATTTTCATGTTTTATTGTTTTAATGTTTTATTCATTTTCTAGTTCAACACATTTCTTTCTTTGATGATTTGTCATTTACTACAGTATTTTATGGTCATAGTTTTAGTAGTAGTAGTGTGTGTGTGTGTGTGTATATGTCTTTGTGTATGTGTGTGTGTGTGTGTATATGTATATATATATGTGTGTGTGTATATGTATATATATATATATATATATATATATGTGTGTGTGTGTATATGTGTGTATATATATATATATATATATATATATGTGTGTGTGTGTGTGTGTATGTATCTATGTGTATATTCAAAATAATGATAAACAACACTTTCTCAGATAACAAGTAAAAATATATTTAGTGTATTTGTATTTGATTTAAATTTAACTAAATCAAGGGAAAAGTGGAAATAAGCTCAATCTATCAATCATCAATATGGGAGTACTTCTACCAAAAACAAGATATTTCATTTCTTTTTCTTTTCTTTTTTATTCGTATTCATTAATACAACAAACAGCAGCAGCAGTCGTTTCCTGGTGAAATCCAGCAGCTCAAACCTCAGATTTTTTTTTTGTTTTTTTTTACCTTCTGCTTGTCCGACAGCCAGGTCTCCTTTCTGGTTCATGCTCTTCTTCCTCCGGTGTTTCTTCCTGTCGCTCATAGGAGACGACTGGCCGGGGTCTTTACCAGCGAAAGGACTCGCCGTCGCTTCCAGGGCATCTGACGAAAAACGACAAATGAACTAACCATAAAAAGCCTCCAGTCGAGTGGTTCTCACTATTTTCATGTTAAAGAAAAACCAGACCACTGTCCCCCATTTAATACGATTCTGTCCCAGGGTTTCTGCTTTTAGATCTTATAGGAAGTGTATAAAATAAATTACCATAAACTACCAAATAATAACTGAGTCCCCTTTAAACGCCAGGTGTAGGTTTATATTTTGATAAATAACTGTTGATTCCAAATAAATCCAAGTCGAATTTATTAAAAAAACAAAAAGTCAAGGAAGAAGACGTGACCAGATTTTTCTTCTTTGCCTTTTTCCAGTGATGTTAAAGATCACCCTCTCTGGTAATCATGGTTTTAACTGTCCAGTGCAGCCAAAAAGTGAAAAGTACGACATGAAATTCAAACTTTCTGTGGTAAAATATGCAGAGTAAACTCTGGAGAAGCAGCCGCCGGATGTTTAAACTACAGTACTGTAATCTGACTTTAGAAAAATGTGACTTATACAATATACTTATACTGGTTTAATACAAGAATTTGAGTAAAATACCATAGTTTTACAGTTTGACTGGAGCAAGATTTTTGTCAGGAAGGAATTAATTTCCTGGTCTGTTGAGTTATTAACAGATCAGTGCTCCCCTATTTGCTGGGACCCCCCTGGAACCACCTCAAGGACTCCTGGAGGTCCCCGGACCCCACTTTGAGAACCACTGGTCTACGTCCAGAGTGAAGCTGGTGTGATTGTGTTTTATAAACCAAACGTACCGACACTTTGTGCTTTGGTTGACAGAGAAGAAGGACAGCGCTGAAGTCCTCTGTCTCCTCCCTGAGGAGATAAACCTCCAGAACGATCGTCCACCACAGACAAGGTGGCAGGACACAGCTGAGGAACTGGAGGTAGGACACAAAGCACAGGTTTATACACTACAGCCGCCACGTTACAGCTGCTATTTATTAACCCTATAAAGCCCTACAGTAACTTTTAATCCTTTCTATCATCACTACAGTATATTTGTCCATGTATTGTGTGATAACCTGCTTCATCTGTGTCTATGGGACAAATGTAAAGTCCATCTTTGTCTGAACAAGGAGAGAAACTGTTTTCAGGCTAAATAAAGAGGTTGGAACCAGAAAATGACCAAACTAACTGAAGGTTGTTCTTCACCTCAACAGTTCTACTGGTGGATTAGTCATTGATTACTGTGGTAAACAAGCTGGTGTTGTTTTAAAGTAAGTTGTGAGGACTGATGGATCAGATAGAATACAAACTGGTGTTACTGGTGTTACTGGTGTTACTGGTGTTACTGGTGTTACTGGTGTTACTGGTGTTACTGGTGTTACTGGTGCTGTCAGCTGTTCAGTAGTAGTACCTGTACTGGTGTTACTGGTGTTACTGGTGTTACTGGTGTTACTGGTGTTACTGGTGTTACTGGTGTTACTGGTGTTACTGGTGTTACTGGTGTTACTGGTGTTACTGGTGTTACTGGTGTTACTGGTGTTACTGGTGTTACTGGTGTTACTGGTGCTGTCAGCTGTTCAGTAGTAGTACCTGTACTGGTGTTACTGGTGTTACTGGTGTTACTGGTGCTGTCAGCTGTTCAGTAGTAGTACCTGTACTGGTGTTACTGGTGTTACTGGTGCTGTTAGCTGTTCAGTAGTAGTACCTGTACTGGTGTTACTGGTGTTACTGGTGTTACTGGTGCTGTCAGCTGTTCAGTAGTAGTACCTGTACTGGTGTTACTGGTGTTACTGGTGCTGTCAGCAGCTGCCGGGTCCTTACTCAGCCCGTTGACCCCGGGTCCGGGTGGGACTGGTGAGGGCCCGGCAGGGGCGACGGCTCTGGGAGGACGTTTCCCTGGAACCTTCACCGTCACACGCAGCAGGTCGATCTCCTTCCCATGGATGTTCTGTGTGTAATCCTGAGCCCAACAGAACACGTTACACACGTGTTAGACGTGTTCACAGGGATGTAAGACACAAGGAAACACCTTCTAATTAATAATTCAGGATAGTTAATACCTGTCGACTCAGGTTAGAAGAATTTACTTCTAAACTGCTGTTACTCACATATTCACTTGATTTATGACTTATTCTCTACTGCAGCAAAATGTAGTTTAGTTATAAATACTAATTATTCTTGGTAATTATAAACAACCTTTGTGTTCTCATAGATACAAACAGGCTTCTTATTTCTAGCAGATTTAGCCTGAAAGGGTTTTTTTCTGATATTTGTGACCTAACTTTACCTTCATGAGTTGGTCTCAGGCTGGTTTTCATCTACAATCATTGATTGATTGAATCTAAAACGTGACTCTACCTTTTGAACATTCCTAATTAATATTTTATACATTTATCAATATTTTACACCTGATTATTGATAGTCTCTCAGGTTTGCAGCAGATTGCTGCGTTTAAATTCATTTTTAATATTTTTTTCTAACTCTAACCCTCTCTGAAGGAGACTTCCTGCCTCAAACTCCTCTTCTCTGACTGTGATTCACATTAAAACTCTGTCGTCTGCTGCTCGGCTGTGTTTTGCAGCTGGTATTGATCGCGGCGGCGTTCTCTTACACTGGAGCTGGAGTGGTAGGACAGTGTCCCGTTGTTGGACAGGGTGACGTACTTCTTCTTCCACTCCTTGTTCAGAGAGCTGCCACTTCTCTTCCAGAGGATGCTCTGTCAAGAAAAAAACAACCGAGGTCAACGCACTCGAACAAAAAGACGCTCAGAAACGGCCTAAATTTAGCTCGGCGGCGTAATCGTGGTGCGGTGACAATAGCTGAAAGCTGAATATTAATAGAAACACCCTTGAGAAAGGTTGAAAAGGATGAAACGACGCTTTTTTGTGCTGATTATGTAACGTGACATACATGGAAGCTTTGGATCTGTTTGTTCCCACCTTGATGCTGAATCTGTGGACTTTTATTCTTCTGAAACTGGAAAACTGGAGCATTTAAATACCCAATTTATTGACTGATTCAGTGTTTGACTATTCTCACTCATTTGTTGAGTCACAGACTCAGTTTTTACTAAATAATGTTCATCCCAATACTATTATCCTAATACTACTACTTTTTCATAAAAGTGCATGTGATTGCTCTATAGAGTTTTTCCTACTGTCTATCTTACACATTAAATATCAAATAAATGCATAAAATGTCCATAAGATTATCTTAAAAATGAACCTGGTGTGTTTAAGTGCAAATCAAAGCTTTTGAGGCAGAATAATAAACTATTTACTTAAAGAAACAACCAAATTTCTTTTCTTGTCTTTATACAGGAGCTGCAACTAACAGATATTCAATTAATATATTTAAACCATTGTTTGCTCCATAAAACATTTTAAATGTGGATCAGTGTTTCCTCAAAGCTGAAGATTCAACCAAAAATGTCTTTTTATTGGTCCAAAGATCATCAGTTTACTGTTATAGAGACTAAAGAAACCAGGAAATAACCAGAGAAGAGAAGCTGTAATGACTGATCGAGGAGTTTGTGGTAATTGTGAGCCAACCTGTTTGAGAGGAACACCTCGTGTGCTGCTCAGGTCTCCTTTGGAATCGGCCGCTTTTTTATCCGGGTCTCGGTTCTGAAAGAGAAACCAGACGTCTGCGTTTTTAAAAGTTTCAGCAGGAAGAGACTGGGGGGGGGGGGAGCAGCAGTGATGGTGATGGCAGTGGAAATGGATGGCGATAGAGTGAGGGGGAGGCAGGTGACGGGGAACTGACCTTGAAGAGGGACGGCCGTCTGGGGATGTTCTTCAGGGAGCGAGAGTTGGCGCTGTGAGCCCCCTCACCCTGAACCACCCTCAGCTCCCTGTGACCCACCACAGGGGTGGAGGGGAGGGAGTAGGCGTAGCCCACCGTACTGGGGCCATTACTGGCCTGGGAGGGAGGAGGAGGAGGGTCAGGATGCAGGGAGGAGGAGGAGGAGGAGGAGGAGGAGATGGAGGCGTGAAGGAGGAAAACATGGAGACAGTGAGAATGTGCTGGAAGATGAGATGGATCAAACAGGGTGAAGTAGATTTCAGGGTTTCCACAAAGCTGCTGCCTCTAAACCAGGAGTTAAACTCAGTTTGATCCACTTCAGTGTCCTGGTTTCACTCAAAGGACCAATTATATAGATCATATATATGTATCTATGTATTATTATATATGTTCTTATATTAGACTCATAATAGTCCTGCTGACAATTTACTAAGATTTTTAACCAGAATTTAAAAATCAGCTGATGCAGCAATAATGTTGTATTGTTGTTAGCATCTAATTATTAAACTCATCACAGATATCTAGAGACTCATACAGAATCTGCTGATAACCACCGGAGAAAAATAAACTAATGAATAAATAATAAAAAGCCGTCGTTGCTGCAGAGACACAGAGACCACGCTGCTTCACACGGCTGTGACATCACAAAGGGAACACAGACTTTTCCAGAGCTTTTCTGTTGTTAGAAAGGTTTTTGATGGATAAAAAGTCCATGATTTAAAAATCTGGACTAAAAGGATCAGTAATAACCAGGTTATATCTGTGTTCCATGATGGGTGGGTTGTTGTTGCAGTACCATGAGTCACCACTGGGGGAAGAGGAGGAACCGTATCCAGACTCAGACCAGAATCTGCTGATAACCACTATTAACTATTGATTTCATGAATCTATGGTTTAGTGTTGCTATGCTAAATATTAAAGAATAGAAAGTAGCAGAAAGTAATGACAGATGTACTTCAACAAAGGAAAAGAAGGAACAAACAGAAACTTTCCTGTTTTTAAACAACCTTCGTGGCCGATTGAGAAAAAGATGTTGGAGTTAACGAAGTCGTACAAAGACAACGTGACCAGCGTGTCTCCGTTAACTTCAACATTTATTCACTGTAAATAAATCACACCAGTCTGTGAAGCTCTGGAGGGACCACAGGAAATGAGCTGGAGACCAGATCTGGGCCCCGGACCTCAGGTTGGACACTGATGATCTACATCATCTGCATCTCTGCATGGATATAATGCAGCATACAGACGCTAGCTAGTTTAACTTAACTAACATTAATAGTGATTATTGATAGTCTATAACTGATATTATACATTAATAGTGATTATTGATCATCTATAACTGATATTATACATTAATAGTGATTATTGATCATCTATAACTGATATAACTAAAGGACAGACTCTAACTCTCTAAGGTAGAGTTAGGGGGGAAGAGGAAAACACTGAGAATATATTGAAAGATGAAATGGATGAAAAAACAACTTGTTGCGTTGATCGTCATGAATATTTCAGCGGTTGATCACTGAACGAGGGAATATGATGATAACGTGTGGAGGGAATGATGGAACGGTCCCGGAGGTGGCGTTTAAAATTAGGTTTCAGTTTGATGGATGGTTTTAACTCCATAATGCATAAACTGCTCCTCAGATGAATGTTTAACCACCTAAAGCTGCCCAAAGAGACAGAAGTCCCCAGAGTCCTGCATCACATTAGACACGTCTCTAAAATAAAGTAAAGAAACCAGGAAATGATCAGAGAAAAGAAGCTGCAACCAGAGAATTTGGATGTTTTCTACTCAAAATATGACTCAAATCAATGAATAGATTATCAGAATAGTTGGTGATTAATCTAAGTTGGCAACTAATGAAGTAATTGACTAAAAACTCCAACATAATCTTTTAACATCCAACATGAAGGTAAAAGATTCAACTAATCCTGCCAGAACCTTCTTGAACATAACTATAACCTTTATTTTTCATATGTTTTAATATCTACTTTTGCAGAAATGTTCTATAAATAAACAAACCTTCTCAGAATGTTTTCCAATCAACCTGCTGCTAAAACCTCGACGGAGGTGAGAAGAAGCATAAAGATGAAACAGCAGACTTGACTTTTATCGGTGGTCTATTTTTATCAGGTCTTATATAACATCTGTCTGGACCAGAAACAGGATTATGTGTTTGTTTTCCCAAAACTGAAGAGCCAACACCTCAATTCCAGCTGGTTTTCTCCACCTGTCTTTAAAAATAAAAGCCGTTGGTGTCCTGTGGGGACGTGTCCGTCCAGGTGTGACGTTACCTGTCCAGGAAACGAGGCTGATCCAGGTGTGGAGCCTCCAGAGTGACTGGGCGAGTTGGGCAGAGATTTACAGGCCTGGAGCGCCGCCTGCTTCTTCTGAGCCACGATCTTCTGAGCAGCTGAAAAACGCCGAAAAAACAGCATCATTCGATCAGTTTAACTAAAATGGATTGGATGTAAAACACACAAAACAGGAATAAAACCAGTCAGAACTCAAATATGCAGAAGTTATATTGGTGTCTGTTATGGTCGGAAATAAAAAATATACATAAATAACTAAAATGATGTGATCACAGAAATAAATGAATGAGTTAATTATAAATATATGTTTTGTTTACAAAATAAATGAATAACTTTATAAATAAAGATTTGATACAAAAACGAATCGGTCCACTGGATGAAAACTGACAATAAATGTTCCAGTTCCTGTTTCTGTGAGTCAGTGAGAATCTGTCAGGACTCAACATCAAATATTTACAGATTAATAAATGTTTTTTAAACAGGAGACAACTTCACCTGCTGCTGGAAATAATAAATATTAATCAGTGAGTAAATGGTTAAACAGTAAAATGACTGAATATGAAACATCATAGAGATGAAATATGACTTTTTTATGGCGTCTCCTGTTTTATAAATTGAAGGTTAATTAATAGTGTAAATATTTATACTGTGTTTCTTGGTGTTTGACTTGATTAAATTTACAAAACAGGAAATTTGACATAAGTGGGAAAAAGTGCCGTTTCAACTCTGATGTCTGTTATTCCATATTCATGCATTTTAATTCCAATCATTTTCTCACTGATTAATATTTATTATTTCCAGCAGCAGGTGAAGTTATCTCCTGTTTTACAAACCATTTATTCATCAAAACTAAATATTTCATTCTCTCTGACTTCACATTTCTATGAAGAAACAGAAATTAATTTTTATCCAGTCATCATCCAGTGGAGCCGGTTCGGACCCTTTAAGCCCCTGAACCAAACCAACCAGTGATTTTCTCCATCGCTCTTTCGTTTTGTTAAAATATCGACATCTCTGATCAACTCACCTTCTGAAAACACTCGGTCCACGTTGAATCCGTAGGTGGCGCAGGTCTCGTAGAACAGCGAGTGACGCACGTCGATGCACAGCTGGCGAGCTCGCTGGTCCTCGATCACACGGGGGTTGGTGCCGCTGATTTTATCTGAGTAAACATAAATGAATGGATGAGGAGGAAACTCGGTTAAAAGAGAATCAGCTTAGAACCCGTCTCAGTGACGGGATGGAACGTCAGAAGAGGAATTCACCAGATAGACACGAATAACTTCATTAACCTCAGAGGAGAAACTGAAACACACATTTATTCTTATTAATTATCCAGTGCTGAATAATGTGGATTCTGTTGACAGGACGAAGGGATCTGTCCTCTACTGTTATTCTCCAGCTTTTTCTCGTCCAAATCAAGGATACAAGTCCTTTAACACATTTAACCTCATCATCAAGTCTATAACTTTCATTTTCTACTCCAAATAAAACATCTGAATAGACAACTTAAGGGAGTAGACAAATAAAACATAAAATAATGGCTTTTTTCCTTTACAGTTGAAACACACTGATGTGTTTTGGAAAAAAAAAATCAATCCTATAGACTGAGAATTAATTAAACTAAACATATATTTATAGCAGTACATCACTACTTATTTTGGCTCATTCAGAAACAAAACTGCACCAAAACAGAACGTCACTGTCCCTTTAACGCTCTGTATTTATCCTCCTGACTCCAGGTGAGATCATGGCTCAGAGATGTAAATCCGAGGCTCTGACCAGGTCAGAGGTCAGACTGACCTTGAGTCCCGACCACGATGACGGGGACGTCGGTGCGGTAGGCAGAGAGCTGGCTGTAGAGCTTGTAGAGCTCCAGGAAACTGGCCTCGTTCTCCAGACTGAAGACCAGGATCACGGCGTCCACCCAGCTGCTGAACTGAAGAGGAGAGACCAGAGGAAGGTATTAACTCAGCAGGCTGATGGATGATGGATGATGAGGGCTTAATGCAAACTCACTGCTGTCACACACACACACACACACACACACACACACACACACACACAGAAACACAGAATATCACCTGTGCATCAGGTGACCCAGGTTCCTCCCGGATCAGTAATAAATGACTCTGTCCGTCCACCAGCACTTCCTTTTTATACCTGCCACCTGAAGAAGGACAAACACAGAGACAGAAGTCAAAGAAATAACACTAATGACAACCTAAAACTCTTTCTAAGCAGCATTAACCACTTAGGTTTTCCTGCTATGAATAATAAATCTAGAATATCCCTGCAGCTACAAAGGTTATGGACTTAAACACAAAGAGTTTTACTGATTTCTGGTCATTCACAAACAAAACCTGGACCAAAAAACAACGTCACAGTCCCTTTAATGTTCTATATTTATCCTTCTTCAGCATCAGAATAATCCTCGTAAAGGAAAAGGTCACTGGTTTATTTTGTTATTTGTTTTTTAACACAAAAAGATTTTTCATATTTCAATTTTAGGCCCAGATTGAAGACATGCAATGAAATGACAGGGCTGATTTAATGTAATGATTAATTTAACCTGGTTTAATTGAACCTGGGGAACTCAGTGCTGCTCCTGTATGAGGCTGCTGTGGATTTTAACGGGTTAAAACTCAACAAAGAAGGTGTGAACGTTCCCTCAGTGGATTTCTGCCACATTGCAGTTACTTCTTCCTGTTGCCAGCAGGTGGCGCTATGACTGAGTCAGTCCGGTTGTTCAGGTGTGTTCAGGTGTGTTCAGGGTCAGTTTTGGTCCAGAAGACTTTGATTTTAATTTTCAGGAAGCTACAGAGAGATTTTTGTGACTTTTGTGGAACGTTAAAGTGCAGAAAAGGCTTCAGTTTGAGAGAAAAACGATAGAAATAATAATAATAATCCTGATGGGTACAACATGGTGAAATTCACGTTGTTGTCACGGCAACCAGGAATAACACAGGAAAACACTTCTGATGACTTTTCACCTCCAGAATGATTCAGAGTGAATTCAGTGATAAAACGCTGACGACAGATCCTGAAATATGTGTGAAAATCTGTCATTTGACCCAAAATGGACAAATTCCTGTTTCATTTGCCTCATTTGTTAACTTGGGGCAAGGGGATGATTTATTTATTTATTTAATGTTCTAGGAGGCTACACAGACATTAAGCCACCATAAAATATGAATTTTTGTGACTTCAGCAACGTTTGGGGGATGTTTGAGTGTAAAAATACTTAATTCTTTATAGAAGAATAAGTAGGAGAAGAAAAAAAGAATCCTTCCAGATACAACAGGCTCTAACTGGATAAAAACCCGATAATGAACTCTGTCTCTTACCGTCCGGCTTCTCCACAGCAACATAGCTGCCCGTGGTGTATTTATTCACCAGCGCTGACTTGCCGCTTTTGAGACTTCCCAGAATGCCCTGAGAAGAGAAGAAGGAAGGAAACGCGACACCGTGGAGTCAATTACAGCTCAGCAGACTGAATTAAGACCGATTCGACGCTAACTTCCTCCCTCTAACGTCTTTGTTCCTTTTAGTCGGCTCAGACTGTGTCTGAGAAAATCACACTTCTAACTTTTAGATTGATACATATATACGTTTTCACATCCTTTAAAGCAAAGTCACAGGATAAAAACCCCTTAAAAGATCATTTTAGTCTATCTATGAGTGATATTATTGGATTTTATAGCTCGTAAGCATCATTTTAAAGGTGTATTCTGTCAGTATGGAGTCAACATTAAGGTCAAACTTGTGTTAAAACAACAGTTTCAATGTAAATATTCAAAAACAATCCAGTCACTGTTTTATGAAGAAATTTGGAAATAACAACTTACTTTGACTAATTTGGACAAATGAAGCTTAATATCAGCTTCAGGTGAGTTCACCATGAACTGGAGGATTAATTACAGCAAGAAAAACCAGCGGTAATGTTGGTTTCTGCTGTTTTAAGACTTTAACTAATTTAAATATACAGAGAGCTGCTAATCACCAACTAGTTTGATAATCCATTAATGGATTAGAGTCATTTATTCAGTAGAAATCGTCTAAATTCTCTGGTTCCAGCTTCTCTGATCATTTCCTGGTTTCTTTAATCATATATTCTGTCACTTATCTATGGATGGATTTACAGAGGAAATATAGAGAATTTGGACATTTTCTTGTCAGAAATGACTTAAACACATTTTCACTGAATCTCTGGGAAACACTGATCAACATTTTATATAATCTTTGAACCAATTAATAATTTCAATAATCAATAGACTTTCAAAATAGTTAGTTGCAGCCCTAATGTAAAAACAGAAAAAGGAAATAAATGTAGTTGTTTCTGTAAGTAAATAGTTTATTATTTTAGCTGAAGTTTGCACCAACTTCATTGTTTCCTCCTTTTTAAGATGTTTGTTTATTTGATATATATATAAATCTACACAAGGAAAGTCTTATTGTTGTCTGTGGCATGTTCCACTAATATATAATATAGCTGATATATACATAGAAATCAGTCATATCTGAAAGAAAACTATGAAATAAATATGTAGTAGTGGAATAAACGGCAATAACTAAGTAATAAATATACTTTATACTGTAGATTCCACACAATAAATCTTATATTTTAAGGCTCGAGGCTAACGATGAATCCAGAGGATGAAGGATCCTGTTTGTGGTGCAGGTGCATCAGGCAGAAACAGAATGATTTAATTAACTTTAATAGACGTTTGCTCACCAGTCTGAGCTCTGGGATGGATCTGCTGAGGCTCCACTCCTGGCTGTTGGCGATGTTCACTGCAGAGACAGAGACACGTTCATCACGCCGCATAAATCTACGGTAAAAAGGGCGGCCATCATGGCGGCCTGTGGGAGAGCGATAAATCACGCGGCGGTGGCGGCGGCGTGGCGTCCGCCTTAAAGCAGCAGACGTGCAGCCCGGCGGGCGGCGTTAATGAATATAACCTTTCAGCCGCCGCGGGGAGGCAGCGAGCTGCTGCCACGCCACTCGTTACCCACTTTATCCTCCTCGTCTGCTGGAAATGACGACGCGTGATGAACGGCGGCCGCGACCTTTCACCATCCAGACACGTCAGCTGGTAAACAGCATCTCACTGAGAGAAACCGAACCAATGTGCTGGAGACTTTAGTATTTAAACGTAATTTCAGTGATTCATCAGTTTGTTCAAAACTATTTGTTGAAGTTTGAGGCGTTGACTCACTATCAGAGAGAAACCGAACCAATGTCCTGTTAGTTACTGACTCTATTAGAATATAGTTTAAATATATGGACATTATTTTTATTTTTGAACATTGTTTATTGAACATTGTTTACTCCTATTAGGAGCATTATTTTAATATTCAAACCTGTTACAGGAATTATTTTAATATTCAATTATTTTAATAGGAGCATTATTTTTTTATTTATTTTTTATTATTTTTGCCCTTTTAGTTGACAGAACATCCAACTTTTTGACACCTGGGTAGATCTTACTGTGAGCTTTTCATTGTCAAAATATTATTAATAATTATTTGAATATATTTGAATATTTATATTAATTAGAAGCCCACCAGCAACTATAGCTAATATATCTAAATAGCATATATCTAAACGTTACACACACATTTTTTAATAGACATAATAGTAGATGAAGGTTTTAAGCAACAAATTAAGTTTGCCAATGCTTCGTCGACTTCCTGTCCCTCCTGAGACAAACCCTCCTAGAAAGAGTCATTTTATTTACATTCTCATGGTTTTCAACCCTGACATGAATATATCTGTTTAATCATTCAAGCCAAAAATAATTCCTAAATTAATTTTTTATTTATGTCCATATTTGTACAAGCAGCAACTATAGTCATCAGTCATTAAATGACATTTTCTGCAAAGCAGAGAACAAATGCATGAAAACTTTGAGCTTAAATGGGTTAAGGAGTTAGTTTACCGTATGATTTTTGGTGAGAATTCCAAGAACATTCACCCACACACACCCAGAGTGGTGTGTAGTAGTAAGGAGGCAGCTCTGACAGCTGAGACAACGTCCCTACTGGGCAGGAAGAGGTGACTCGGCCCCAATAAGAAGTGACGCTAACACCCAGAACCCAGCTGCAGCTTCACAGGGACGAGAATAGAGCGACTGAGACGGAGCCCAGGGAGAAACGCTGAGCTAAAGCTGTGATCCTAAAAAACACTCCGGTTATGACCTGAAAACACTCAACATCCACGTTATAATGTTATAATGGCTCTGATTTACCTGGAAACACCTGAACACCAACCCACAGTCATTAGAGATGGGCGATATTATTATTATATATTACTATTACTACTAACTATTGATAAAAAACATTATATTTATCAATATTGATGATTATCTTTGAATTATTTATGGTGAATTTTATTCATATTCTGTTATTAAGTTATCCGCCATTACGTTACATTATCAGCTAATATTACGTTATCTGTTATTACGTTATGTTATTGACTATAATTACGTTATGTTATTGGCTATAATTACGTTATGTTATTGACTATAATTACGTTATGTTATTGGCTATAATTACGTTATGTTATTGGCTATAATTACGTTATGTTATTGACTATAATTACGTTATGTTATTGGCTATAATTACGTTATGTTATTGGCTATAATTACGTTATGTTATTGGCTATAATTACGTTATGTTATTGAATATAATTACGTTATGTTATTGGCTATAATTACGTTATGTTATTGAATATAATTACGTTATGTTATTGGCTATAATTACGTTATGTTATTGACTATAATTACGTTATGTTATTGGCTATAATTACGTTATGTTATTGGCTATAATTACGTTATGTTATTGGCTGTTATTACGTTATGTTATTGGCTATAATTACGTTATGTTATTGGCTATAATTACGTTATGTTATCGTCTGTTATTACGTTATTGGGTTTTATTATGTCATCAACTGTTTTTATGCTGTTGTGATATTGGGCCATTATTACGTTATAGGCTGGTATCACGTTATTACGTTATAGGCTGGTATCACGTTATCCTCCGTTATTACGTTGTGATATTGGCTGATGTTACGTTATCGTCTATTATTACACTTTCAGTTATTACGTTGTTATTATGTTATCAGCTGTTAATACGCTTTAATCTATGTATAGTAAATATTTTGTATGCATTTCTTTACATAAAAGGAGGAGAGTTTTTAATGTGAGGCTATTTATACATTAATTTGTACTGGTCCAACCCAGTTGAGATTAAATTGGGCTGAATGTGGCCCATGATGACACTAAAGGTCCCTAAACCTCTTATAGTTCATCCTCTGGGCACCATGAATGTGTGAATACTTTCACAATAATCCTTCAAATGGTTGTTGAGATATTTCTGTTGTTATATCTGCGGCTGTGCAGCTAACGTGGCTGAAATCCAGGCCTGGAACAGAACAAACATCAGACAATACAACAGGAGGAAACTGGCAGTCCGACAGATATAATCCCTGCCACCCTCCGTATAAACGTGTGATGTGTCCTTCACAGATAAATACGCATTTTTTATTTTTTTTTAATCTTCGCAGTGTCAAGGCTGCACAGATAAAAGCTGAAAACTGACATCTACCACACACACACACACACACACACACACACACACACACGTGTACTTTTGTGTTTCTGAGCTGAAGCTGCTGTTGCCAGAAAGTGATCAGACAGCGTGATTCTTCTGCCGCTTCCACACGCACATTTACACAGAAAGCCAATTATCCTCTTCCACACGCCGCACTCCCGACCAATCATGTGTGATCCACCGCAACCCCCCAACACGTAGCCTGTAGCTCGCAGCCTCCAGATGCAGATTTTATAACTTAACTCTGTTTTTTGTGTATGCGTGTGTGTGTGTGTGCGTGTGTGTGTTTATTTATTTATTTTTTGCAGAAACCGCTCAGCTTGTGACACACACACACTTCCTCCTCCTCCTCTTCCTCCTCCACCCCCTGTGTTTCATCAGACTCTGTAGCAGCAGAAGCAGCAGTCCTGCCGGTTGCCATGGCAACACTTCCTCCTGCCCTCTGTGTGTGTGTGTGTGTATGTGTGTGTGTGTATGTGTGTGTGTGTAGGTCTAGTCCCCACTACTTGACTGTGTGTATCCATAGTGTGCGTGTGTGTAACAGCGTGAATGCACAATGAATGAATGAATGCATAAAACACACACACACACACACACTCCCACCACAGACACTCGCTCTTTGAGCAAACATGTTTGTGAAAGAGATTCACTGTCGTTCTGCAGCCGCCGACACACAACGTCGAGAGAAGAAAAAAACATGAGCGTACGTCCTAAATCTCAACATGACGGAATTTAAATCGAAAACCCGACAAGAGACAAAGACGGAGAGAGAGTGAGGAGGAGTAGAAAAATTAAAGAGGCCCATATCATATAGGCCTGGTGACAGCACATCAGAACATGTAAATCAGGATTAGAAATGTTCTCGATTGGCTCGGAACAAATACATATTAGCGCCAGCCGTTCCCCTAGATTTGTAGAGTTGGGCCTAAAACCAACAGCTCCCCCGTCATCCCCCTTTGGCTTCATTACTAGGTTTAAGCCTCCTGCTGTGAACGGCTGCTTTATAAGTTGTGTATGTGTGGGACGTGCGAGCGTGTGGAGATTAGCCCGCCGGCGGCGTGAAATCGGTTCTCGCTCTCAGAGGGGGAATTAAGATTAAGACGGGTCTTCTATTGTCACTTCCCAGATCAAAGAACTTCGGCTGTCACCGATTATTTTTTTTTTTTGGTGGACGCACACGGGCTTCAGGAGACATGTTTCCCCCCCGACACGTGACACGTGTTACAAGGAGGTTTAAGATCAACCCCACCCGGTTAAATTCCTGCACAAGCAAAGAGGACGTGGTCGTGGATTTGCTCCTCCTACCTTCCTCCTCGCTGGAGTCTCTCTGGATATAGACCGGCGGCGCCACAGACGAGGAGGTCGTCGACCCCGCCGCCACCGAGTTGCTCTTCGTGAAAATGCCGCTGATGAACTTGAGCATCTTCCGGTCTTTGGCGGACCCGCGCTGGCCCTGCTGCGCCTGCTGGGCCTCCCGGGCCAGCCCCAGGTCCTCGGAGAGGCTGTTCAGGTCGCTGTTGTCCAGCGTGCGGCTCTTTCCTTTGCGCGGCGGCTTGGACGCCTGTGTTGCAGGCGCCGGCAGGGAAGTCGAACCCGACTTTAGACGTTCCTTCCTGGGGATGTCCCGCATCGCCACCGCCACGCTACCACCACCGATTTCCAGTGGCATCCCGCCGGCGTGGATCTCATCCCGCAGGTCCCGCCATCCCTCGGGCCGGCTCGCCTCGGCCCACGAGGCCCTGCAGGGCCCCGGCGAGCGCGTGGGCGCGCGGCAGTCCTTGCGGTCCAGACTCTGTGCCGAGGTGGGGCTGCGTTCCCGGCCGTCCCTGGAGTCCCGGCCGCGGGTGGCCACGCTGCTGTGGGACTTCAGAAGACTGACGGGACGCTGTCCTGCTGGGCGGATGGGGAGGCTGGTCCTGGTCGGGGTGCGGACAGGCTCCGCGGCCTCCATAGGGATTGGTTTTGCCGTCTTCTCGGCTTGTGCAAGGTCCATCGCCTTCTGGATTGTCGGGGGGATCGAGAGGTTGCACGGAGGCTTCTCGGTGACGACCTTGTCGTCTGACGGTTTCCTCTCATCGCTCAGTTTGACACCTTTCGCCATAGCAGAGTCTTCAGCACTTTGAGGTCGGTCAAGAACCGCTCCGGCGCTGTTCTCCGCCCGAACGGGAACTTCATTGCCGACCTCCTCCTGCTGCTCTTCTCCTTGCACCGCCGGCACCCGGGTCTCCGGGCCGGCGTCCGCCGTTGCCTCCTTCCTCTTGGCCTCCCCTCCTCCTCCATTCTCCTCCACGGCCTCTACCTTGACCAGGGTGAGGGAGATGAGGTAGGTGGTGCGTTGCTGCAGGGCGCCGCCTCCGCTCATGTGGTCAGGCTTCAGTGGACACTCAGTCGATGAATGAAAGAAGCGGCGGCGGCATGAACGGCTGGCGGCGCCGTGTCGGGACGTGAGAGGACCCGACGGCGGAACGGAAAACTTGAAAGATTAAGTTTCTCTCTTCGTCCGTCTGTTTCATCCATTCCCCCAAAACAGATCCCTGCTTCTTTTGTCTCAGATTCTAATTTCAGTCACGGATTTCGTTTCATCTGGAAATCGGAGGGTAAAAAAAAAGAAGAAATCCAGTCTTCCTGACAACCTTCAGCAGACTGTCAGTTGCAGTTCTGGCTCTTTTGTTCCTTTAAAACACCAGCAATCCACTGCATATGTGCAGCAAATAAATCTTCATCACAGCGTCAGACACATCGTTCAAGTAATTTACTTGACCTTAATTTGTTGTTTTAGCAGCCACATCTTTACACACCTCAGTCCATCCTCTTCTTGTGCTAGATGCAGTTGAGGAAAAACAACGCATCATACGTCACCAAAAACGTGATCAACAGCGGTGGCGGCGAAGTGAACAGGTGAAGTCTTTTTAAAAATTCATCGGCGTCACCCTGAAAGCAGCGTGGCAGCAGCACCGCCCAGAAACTGAATATATGCAGTCCGGTCACAGATCAGATCGTCGGATCACAGGCTCACACGTGCGCTGACAGCGGCGGCGGCGGCCTGGCGAAGACCCACGGGAAGGACATGGAGATCATCGAAAAACGACAGGAGGAGCCCGGGGCGCCGCCGGCCACCATCACGCCCACCTCTCGCAGGCGTCAGAGAAGCCACTGATGCTGCTCCACCGCCTCTGGAAAATCTCAGGTTCAACGAGTCCAAACCACACGTGCACACACCCTAACGCCTCGCAGCTTCGACAGGAACCTCCGGCAGCGGCGTCCCTCCCTCCGCTCGCCCCCCTCCTCGCCGCGATCCGTGCAACAATCCTCTTTTTTTTCCCCCTCCTTTTATTTTCTCTCCCCTCGCTCCGTTTCTCCTCACGGCCGCTTCTTCTCAGACTGTGCAGGGCTCCTGCTTTTTATTGCTCATCCCTCCCCATCCTCTTCCCCTCCCCTCCATCTTTCTGCCCGCATGCCGGAGAGGAGGAGGGAGCAGGAGGAGGAGGAGGAGGTATAACGGCTGGTGGTAAAGCAGCAGTGCACACACACACAAGCCGGACCCGGCTGAACGAGCGGGAGCCCAAAAAAGAAAAAAACCTTCAAATCACAAGAAAGATGGATGCATGTTTGTGCAAGAAAATAACACACTGCTGCAGGATTCTGTCAACAGTTTCATCAATATCATCCATCTGTCTTCAGCTGTCTGTTAGTGTGTGTGTGCACTAGTGTGTGTGTGTGCGTGCACTAGTGTGTGTGTGTGCGTGTGTGTGTGCGCAGCACTGTGGCTCCTCCTCAGTAGGAGGTTTGGCTTGTTTGTTGCTAAGGTGTTACAATCTTCCTGGCTCTGGTGGCACAATCATCTCCTCCGTGTCCTTCCCTCCTTCCTTCCTTCCTCCTCCTCCTTGTGCATCGCTATCGTCCCTGAATCTTTGTACTAAAACACCGTTTCTCTCTTTCTCTCTCTCTGTGTTTCATTGTGTAAGCGAGTCGTTCGGCCACATGTGAGTTGCAGAGATTTCCTGCGAGTGTATTGATCTGTAGTCTATATCCGACTACGGCATGTGTTCATTAGCAGAAGTGGGTAAGCTCCGAGAGGAGGAGAACATATCGGACATCAATAGCTGGACCGGAGGATGTAGGGGGTGAAAAAATGTGTGTATATATATATATATATATATATATATATATATATATATATATATATATATATATATATATATATATATATATATAGATGAACATATTTTGATCAGAACCTGTAGGGATTTTGTGTGCAGCAAAAACGTGATTACACATCAATCACTAGAAGTGTTGCTGGACTGCAGTTTCATGTTAATTACCCTCTGATTAAAAAATGAAATCCTTGATGGGACATTAGAGGATGTGCATCCAGGATCTGACCGTCCCACCTGCTCAGCCTCCCCCTCCAACCCTCCCCACCACAGCCGTCCACAGAGAGAGAGAGGGCAATAAATACTCTCGCTGAATACAAAAGACCTCTGACAGCCGCCTTGGGCTCAAGGGGAAACGTACGACCTGAGAGGGACGACGACCATAGCCTCCAACGCCGGGAACAACGAGCCTCAAACAAGAAACGGAGGACCGAGCTGCTGCTTTTTAAAAATCTAAAACACACTTTTGTGAGATGGAGCATGTGTGTGTAAATACAAAAAAAGAAGAAATGGATCAAATAGAAACCAACATGTGTAACAGTCAGTTAACAGAAAACTGAATCCCTGACAGAAACCTGCCCGTTCCCTTAACACTAGGGGGTGATATCTCAGTCCCTTCAGGTTATTTTTTGTGATTTTGCAATAGAAAATTCCTTCCAAATTATGAGAAAATGTCACCACAAAATCAGCCATTTTGATGGTAAAAATCAGCAAAAAGGATGATGAGATGGTTTAATGGTTGTTTCTGACTAGAAATAACTACTTCTCAGTGTTGGATTTATATTTAATAGATTTTATCTCAATCCTCTTCAAATGATTTTAAATGGATAATACAACACAAACTTTACTAAAATTGACCTAATGGTGTTTTTCCCCCTTAAATTATTTTTACTTTTTTGAAAGTAGTACTTTTACATTTTTAATCAATTAGTTGTTTGGTTCATTAAATGCTGTAAAATGTGGATCAGTGTTGAAGATTCAACCTAAAATGTCTTTTTCTGTCCAAAGATCATCAGTTTATTATTTTAGAGAATAAAGAAACCAGGAAATAATCAGAGAAGAGAAGCTGGAACCAGAGAATTTACACATTTACTAATTAATCAATGACTCAAATCGATTAATCAACTTATAAATAGTTGAAAACTAATGCACTGACTAATCATTGAAGCTCTATCATGTCTTTGAATCCTTGAACCTAAAATAATGATTCATAAATTCTACTAAATACTAGTCCCTCAATGGAGAAATTCTTTTGTTTTTAAATCAGTCAGTCAGTCATTTTCTATACCTGCTTATTCCTCATTAGGGTCACATGGTCTGCTGGAGCCAATCCCAGCGCGTTACAGCGAGAGGCAGGATACACCCCAGATGGTCGCCAGCCAATCGTGGGGCACACACACCATTCACTCACACACTCACACCTACGGGCAATTTAGAGTCTCCAATTAACCTCAGCATGTGTTTGGACTGTGGGAGGAAGCCGGAGTACCCGGTGAAAACCCACGCAGACACGGGGAGAACATGCAAACTCCACACAGAAAGGTCCCAGACCCAGGACCAAGGAGGTCTTGAACCTGTGACCTTCTTGCTGTGAGGCAACAGCGCTAACCCCTACTCCACCGTGTCGCCCTGTTTTTAAATCATTTTACATGAATTTCATCCCTTGAACACACACATGCTTTATAGACATGTGGACAGAGACGGTGGAGTGATGGGCAACCCCCTGTGAGCGGTTGGGGGATGGTGCCTTGCTCAAGGGCACCTTGGCAGTGCCCAGGAGGTGAAACGGCACCCCTACAGCTTCCAGTCCACCGTCCATGTTTTTTTGGTCCATGCAGGGACTTGAACCAGCAACCCTTCATTACCAAGCCAAGTCTCTATGGACTGAACTGCTGCTGTTCATCTACACACTAATACTCGACTTTTGATGAATGCAACTGTGTTTATGGAACCTCCAGCGGAACCATACAGGATATCAAAGTGTGTCCTGCTGCACGTTGCCTGTTGAAGAATAAAATGTCAGTCACAGACTAAAAGGCTCATAGACGGGTTCACATTAAAAATGTGTTTAGCACAGCGATGGTATGGCCAGGCCATCTCCAGTGTGTAGAATGTAGGCGAGTGTTTTTATTTAGAAACAAACACGCCCTCGCTGTTGCAGCTTGACGCCCAGACGCAGCCGCCGGCTGCTGTCAGATGGACGGTGGCCAAGGGCAGCGGTCACACCGGCTGGTTTTTCATTCCTCCGTTACCTCCGAGCCATCCTCTGGTCCTCCGCCGCCATGCTGCAGTGAGCACGAACCGGATTCACATTTAAATGTCTTCGTTCACCCTCGGCTTCTCTCCACATTCACTTATTCAGTCCAAAAGTAGAGGTGGTTTGTTTGTTTTGATTTTATTTTTAACTGGTGAACTTTCCTTTGACAGATCGAACGGCTGTGATCACTCACTGTTTAAAGCCTAATTACAAACATTCACATGTAGGACTGAAAATGCTGCTCACAGCAAGATCAGAGCTGAAAGATGCTGAAAAACCTCACAATTAACCTTCACCTGGCAGATAAACAGAGCAGAACCACGATTAGTCAAATAATCAAGTAGTTTTCAACTGTCACATTAACCAATAAGGTGTTTAATAATCGATTTGAGTCATTTATTAATTATAAAATGTCTAAATTCTCTGGTTACAGCTTCTCTGAGTTTCTTTCTCTGTTGACTTTCTCTGAGTATGTTAGTGTATTTACTTTATTTTTGGGCTGTATTACAATATTTCAAGCAATTAATGTAGAAATCAGCCTATTTCACATTATTTTAAAACTTATCTGGACTTATTTTTACATTAAAAGCCAGTGGAGTTTTATACTCAAATTTAGTGCTTACATCTTATATTTGGACATTTTTGATGTGTTTAACACATGTTTAATAAGAAAATGTGTAAATTCTCTGGTTCCAGCTTCTCTTCTCTGATTATTTCCTGGTTTCTTTAGTCTCTATAATAATAAACTGATGATCTTTGGACAGAAAAAGACATTTTAGGTTGAATCTTCATCTTTGATGAAACACTGACAACAATCTGTTGATTAATAGTGTAAAAGTACTAGTTTTAAAAATAATTTAAGGGTGAAAACACCATTAGGTCAATTTTAGTAAAGTTTGTGTTGTATTGTCCATTTAAAGCATTGAAGGATTGAGATAAAATCTATTAAATATAGTCAGAAACAACCTTTAAATCCAGCTATCATCATTTCTGTTTAGTGCATTTTATTGTCCTTTCAATGAAGCTAACAACCCAAAAATATACGATATATATTAAAATCTAGATCTAATGGAGGATATTCCACCTCCACAGTCTGTCACATGAATGACTGGTCACATCATTTATTCTTCTCTAATTGTGATTATTCAGTTAAAGTTTCACAGAAACAACTTTTCACCATCGCTGCAGATGGGAAGTTGGTGTATTTGTACGTTCTGACAGATAAGAGACAGATAAGAGACAGATGAGAGACAGATAAGAGACAGATGAGAGATGCTGACGTCTTACTTTTTGTTATAAAGGACTTTACAGGTGCTTCACAAATAATGTTTGTTTGATAAAATGATGGAAAAGCAGCAGCCAGACACGTTTATGAACTGGATGATACAGAAAAATCATGTAGGAGTAAGAAGTTGTCTGTTAACTCCAGTAAAGTATAAATACACTAAATTCTACTCTATTTTAGGTTGAAATATAAAAGTAATGTCTGATCTTTAGGCAGGAACCACCTTTAAATCATCAGTTGTTGCCAAAAGATGCATTTAATGCATTTCATAGTTTGTTGTTGTAGAAAGCAGTTTATGTTTGAAAAGTGTTTTATAAATAAAGTTTGATTGATTGAGAACTTTATGAACTGGACTGTTGACAGAAATTCACTTATTTTGGCAGAAAACCACATAGAAATAAGAATTTGGCTGAAAAATGATCCCTCCAGTAAAGTGTAGACTAGAATTTCTACCTAAATATAAAGTTGACGGCTCCGTCTGTGACGGACCTGAAACACAGACGCTTCTGCCAAATATCTTAAAACCGTGGCACGTTTCCAGCAGCGTTAGTCACCAAGGCCGACGTTAGAAGAAATGTGTGATGAGAGTATTTTCATCTAAGGAAACTGAAGATCCTCAGTGACTTTACTTCAACCTCCTCTTTTACCTTCAGCCAGAATCAGTTCCACAAAACCTTCAACAAATATTAACTCACTGAATTCAGATGATCATTTTCACCCCTGACATGTATTTATCTATTTAATGTATATATCTATCTATTTTATGAATTTATCTATTTAATTATTCAAGTGTAAAATAATAAAAACGGGATAAATAGCTGTTTATGGGCTAATTTGCAGCAACTATAATAAATACAATAAAATACAATGTTTGCAAAGAAAAGACTAAAAATAATGGATGCATTACAATCAACTGATATAATTATATATATAATATATATATATATATGTATATATATATATATATATATGCATGAAAATCTGGGTTTAAATGTGTTAAATACGGCTGTATTAAACTATTAAACTTATAATGGATTTGAGTCAGTTTTAAAAGGAAAATGTTCAAATTCTCTGGTTCCATCTTTGGAAACATTGATCCATATTTTACATCATTTAATGAACCAAACAACTAATCACTGAGTCATTTCAATAATCAATAGATGAACCTTCAAACTCCTGCTGCTGCTACACTGAGGCAGACAAACAAGATGAATAAATCAAAGTTTACCTCAGAAATCCTTGTTCATGTGAAGATTTCAGGGTGGATGAAGCATAAAAACAACAACAACATCAGTAATAAACATCACAGCTGCTATACACTGATAACTACACAGGTCTAAAGGTCTCGTGTTGTTTTCATGACTATTTCTGTTGTAGATCCTCAGTGAAGGCATCAAAACTATGAATCAACATGTTTATGTTGTTATGGACTTAACAAAGAAGGTGAAATAAGTGAAACATGTTTTATATTCTAGTTTCTTCTAAACATCTTTGATCTGATTACTGCTTCACACTCATCTCACTTCATAGTTGTGTTTTATCACAGTTAATTAGTGGAATTTCTGTCTTCATCAATCAGGTCAAAGGGTGTTGGAACAAATTTAGACTTTTTATTTTGTCCAGACCAACAGTCACAACCAAAGATCATCAGTTTATTATTATAGAGACTAAAGAAACAGGAAATAACCAGAGAAGAGAAGCTGGAACCAGAGAATCTGGATCTGAATTGATAAATCCTAATGTCATGTTTTATAGACCAGTAATAATGATTTCAATGTAAGTGATGAGGGATTGAAGTGAATCTTATGTGAGTTTATTATATCAGCTGAATATCTGACATTTTTAAAGTGTTTGCAGCTTCAAAATCTCAACTTTTACTGTTAAACCTTGAACCATTTCTACCTAATTTAACTTGCTTCCTTTTCACTTCAGGTGAACTCTGTCCCCGTCATAAAGGATGTGACTCTGACTTTCTACGCTGCTTCTGTGTAAAACGACAAACGCAGGGAGTGTCTGAGCTTGTGTCACATTAACTAGAAACGGTGGGAAGTAGCGATTATGAGGAAATGATGTAAAACCGATCAACGCTGCTCGTACAGAAAGGAAGTGGCTTTGAGGGCAGTTGCAGATTGATAGACAGGATGTCGTTCCATCCTGCTGCCATGGCGATGGCAGAGGGATGATGCCATTGGTCGCCGGGTCCGAGCCGCCATCTCCCCCCCCACCCCCCCCCCCCACAGACGACGAATAAATGGCAACGGATTCAAAACCCGTCAAAGTTAAATTACCAAAAAAACAACGGCGTCAGACAGGAAGTTACCTGGTGTCTGAGACAGGAACGACGACACGGTTTCCTGTTTATGACACAGAGAAACTTAACGCTACACAGACGACAAAGTTTTACACTAATTCAGCTCGTTGCACATGTGGTTTTCTTCCCTAAACGCATGAAACAAGCAGAAGTTGAACCCAAACCAGCAGCAGCAGTTAAAGTGTAGGAAGTCTCACCTTGGATGCTGTGCAGGTAAACTTTAAGGCCCGAGCGCAGCTGCTGATCCGAGACCCTTTCGAACTGCTTGAAGAGCCGGTTGATCGCAGCCTGGAGAGAATCGTGCCTCTTGATCTCCGCTTTAATCGCGGTGGAGTTCACCGATTTGCCGCCGCTCATCCTGACACGTGCGGATTCTGCTGCAGAACGAAGCTTTCGCAGCTTTCATTCATTCAGAACATTCCAGCTCCATGTCCCGCTGGTTTTTGATGAACCCGAACTTCAAGTCACAGCAAAGAAAAGAAGCGACAGCTCAGTCCGGGTCTCTGTCTCTGTCTCTCTCTCTCTCTGTCTCTTACATGCTCGCACGCTCTCCCTTCACCACAGAAACTCAGCTCTCGACAATGAGTGCCTCAGTTTCCTCTGCAGGTTCAAACTGAACTGAATTCACTTCCTTGTTTCGAACCCTGTTCATCACAGCGGCTCTGACAGTTGTCTAAGTATTCAGATACTTTTACTTCAGTAGAAGTAGAAATACGACAATCTGGAAATGATGCAAGTCCTGAAACTCAAAAAGTAATACTTGAAGTAATACTTGAAGTAATACTTGAAGTAATACTTGAAGTAATACTTGAAGTAATACTTGTGTATTAGTACTCCTGCAACAAGTCCATTAATCGACTAGATGGTGACTATAATAATCTATTTGAGTCATCTTTAAGAAGAAAATGTCCAAATTCTCTAGTTCCAGCTTTTCAAACCTCATTATTTTCTGGTTAATTTAGTCCTATAATGTGATATAATAGTCATATAATAGTAAACTGATGATTGGTCTGGACAAAAAAAGACATATTAGTGTTTCAGCAAAGATGAAGATTCATCCTTAAATGTCTTTTTAGTCCAAATATCATCAGTTTATTATTATAGAGACTAAAGAAACCAGGAAATAATCAGAGAAGAGAAGCTGGAACCAGAGAATTTACACATTTACTGATTAATAAATGACTCAAATCAAATCGATTATCAAAATAGTTGGTGATTAATTTATTAGTCAGCAAATAATCGATTAATCGTTGCAGCTTTAATACACAAAATATTCAATTCAAAGTTTATTTGTTCCATCATGAGATGAATAGTTTGACTCTTTATTATAATGTTGACATTTTCTCTTTTTAATCTCATATTAATCCATATTTGACCAGAGAAAACTCTGATTAGTCGCTTATTTGATTATTTCCCAACAATTTCACCACCAGTCAAAGGCAGATCCACCAATCAGCTGATTTTACAGAAACAAACATGTGATGTCACTGTTTCCACTCGAAGCTGTTTGTCTTCATCACCATATGAACAGTGTTAGTTTAGTCTCAGTCACATGTAAATTACATGAGTTAAAGGTGATGTTTTAATTCAGACTTGTTGATCAGACTTTCTTATAAACGGAGCCTGAAAAATTCTCTTTAGCAGCAACGACAGACTACTGTCGATTAAACTATTGATTATTGACACGATCGATCGGTTAGTTGTTGATTCATTAAATGGTTTAAATGTGGATCAAACTGATCTTTTGGTTGTTTGTTCTCCACAAAAAATATAAAGATTCAACCTAAAATGTCTTTTTTTGTCCACATCCCAAAGATCATCAGTTTACTATTATATAATTATTATTATTAGTGGTTTATAAAACAGAAAGTAGTGGAAATGCACATAAGGAGCTATCAATTAATCGATTAGTCGCCAACTATTCTGATAATCGATTTGAGTCATTTTTAATAAAATGTACAAATTTCATTTCATTATTCTATCCACAGGTGACAGAATATGTGACTAAAGCAGAAATAATAATAATAAAATAATAATAAAAGAGAAATAAACAGAAGAGCAGCTGGAACGAGACATTTCCTTCTGATAAATGTCTGTAGGTGATTAATGTGATTGATCAGTCAACAGTCAATCTTTGCAGCTCTTAATTATTAAATAAATATAAATAAGGGTCAGTTATGAATATAAACTGTTAGTAAACAGAGAGCAGTACTTCTACTGTGGGATAAACTGTGATATGTACTTCACTACTTTAAAATCATCATTTATATTTTAATGGAGGACTTTTACTTGTGTTGGAGTATTTTTGGACATTAATCTAATCTACCTTCTTGCAGCACTGGTCACAGCAGCGAGTGTAAATAAACATAATCGACATCTAGTTTAAAGTCTGTCTTCTAACCTGGAGTCAGCAGGAACAACCCTGTACATTATTATATGGTCTTATTATCTTATTATTAATGGTGGTGAAGCATGTTTTATGAGGTAAAGCAGCACAACTGCAATGATTAATTGAATAGTCACCAACTATTTTGATGATTAGTTATTTATTAATTAGTAAATGTGTAAATTCTCTGGTTCCAGCTTCTCTTCTTCTTCTATATATATATATATGTGTGTGTGTGTGTGTGTGTGTGTCATTCTACCTTTAAACAGCCTTTGAATGAGGCCTGATAATTCTAACTGTTGTAATATGAGAGCTGTGACTTTTATTTGTATATATAGATGAAATAGTGAATCCTTTCACCTCCTCAGGCCTCTACAAACCCTTTAAAGTTCAGCAGCCGGGGGAGGTTTTATTTTTAGTTGAACGGCTCCCGACTCACATCGAGACGTGACCGCGAGGTTGAGTCACGAGCCGAAAAAAAATGTCTGCTGTGATTGTTTAAATCTCATGACTGTTGAGATTTCAGTGTGAACGGGTGAAAAGTGGCTTTCAGAAAGTGCTGTGATACTGAGTGAGGTCTATTATCTTCTGATCCACGCTGCCAGTGAAACAGCCTTTTATTCATTCCATCCATGATCAGCAGGACTACTGGTTTACACTGCACTGAATTATCTGTTAAAAAGCTGGTTTTACCACAATAGAAAAGACGATTTCTACATCTACGTCTTGTTTTAAAGAGACTTAAAAAGCACTTTACTCTATATTTTTAAAGTATACTTAAGCCACATAAATAACTAGATTATGATCATCACAGTAATCTTTATCTTCTTCCATTGTGTTTGTTTCATCTTGTTTTTTCTGTGTTTTATAGTTTATTTGATTCAGTTTGACAGGTTGACATTTTAAATTTGATTTTTTTAATATTTAATTAATTTTAGATTATTCAGTTCATGAATACTGTTTTACCCTTTGTAATATTCCAAAAATATAGAAGCAGTTCGACATTTTTATTTGTATTTAATTTTATAGTTTAATTGTATTATTTATCATTATATTTATTTAATTTTAAATTATTGTCAAATTCAATTCATGCATATATGCAGGTTGACATTTTAATTATTTTTTTATAGAAGCAGTTTGACATTTTTACTTTATTTTAATATTTACTCATTGTTATAGATAAATAGATATAGATAAATTGAACATTTTATTTATTGTATTTTACCCCTGACTAAAAACATATGTGACGCACGTGACGTCCCCTCTGACGTCACGCGTGCCGCTGACGTCATCGCCACGCCCTCTCCCCGCTGCCTGAGCGAAAACATTCGTGTCCGGAGACGTTCTCGGAGACGTTTTAGCGGCTCGGTTCAGTTCGGTTCCTTTCGTCGGTCTGAGCGGCTCTCGGGCGGTTTGTCGAACATGGTCTGCGGAGGCTTCACGTGCTCCAAGAACGCGCTTTGTTCCCTGAACGTGGTTTATATGGTAAGTGCTCAAAATGGACCATCATGCTAACTCTCGGCTAGCCGTGTTAGCACCAGCTGACAGCCACATTCAGCTATTGTTGCCTCTCGTGGTTCTGATTTTTACTCCACGTGTGATTATGTGTGTGTGTCCGCGCGTGATTTTAATAAAAACACGTTTAAAACAACTGATATTCACAAACTAGACGTAAATGTGGATGTAGTTGTGTTAGCATGTTGGCTAACGCCATTGTGTAGTGCAGCTGCGGTTAGCAGGAGGCCACCTGACCCATAACTATGAAACCATTCAGTGAAAGTATTCACACACTTTACTGAAGTAAAAGTACCCAGGTACAAGGAAAAGACTCCAGCTTGATGTAGTTAAACTAAAAGTACTTTAGTATTAATACTTAATGTAGTAGTATTGCAGTAAAATTACACAAGTATTATGATTTGAAGTAGTTACCAATTATTGCAGTAAGGTACATAATTAGGGGCTTGAAGTAGTTTAAGTATTGCAGTGAAGTACATGAGCTTGAAGTAATTTAAGTAATAGTACATAAATATTATGAGTTTTATTTAGAGTATTTCAGTAAAATTACATAACTACTGAGTTGATGTAGTAAAGTTTTGCAGTATTGAGTTGATGTATCTATGGTCTTAGCTAGTTTAACTGTTTTATAAACAGTTAGCTAGTTTAGCCCAGAGGGTCCCAGATAGATGTGAGGGGTCCTGAGATGAATAATCCATTTCACTTCTTGGACTTTGACTCATCCTTGATTTTTGTTGAAATCAGTTATCGACATGAAACCATGTGAGAAGTCAAAAATCTATTTGTTGAGTCTGTTAACAACATGTTAAATATGAGGCAACTCCTCTGCTGTTTGTAAGATGTCAAAGACTCAAAGGTTGAAACCACGACGTTGAATATTAAAAGCTTCTTCTATCAGTCGTTGAGTCACATCTGCATCTGAAAGTAATTAAAGCTTGAGATGGATGATGAGGAGGAGAAAGAACAAGCTGTTCCTCTGAGATGTGGACGTCTAAAGCAGCAGCAGATGCAGCAGTGAACTATTATTACCTCTGGCTGTTATCAGGCTGTTGTGTCACCGTGTTTCTTACATTGATTCAGGTCAGGAGTCTGCGTTTCTGTTGACACTCGACATATTTCAGGCTGAAAGTCGCTGTGAATTGTTGATTTCACTCAAGTTACCAAAATAAGACAGAAACCTCTGTTTTCTGCTCTAATGTCATCCAGTTAACAGCCCTGCAGCAAAATAAAACGAATGCTGCAACAACCACTAAATTCAGCCTTTCTGTTTTATAACTGGTTGTTTTATTGAGCTGGATTCTATTAATTTATTCTGTAAGAACTAGAAGTTCAGTAACACGTATTAGAGCTACAGCATTTGATGGATAAAGTGATTCGTTTTCAACTATTTTATTAAACGATTAGAGTCATTGATTAATTATTAAATGTGTAAATTCTCTGGTTCCAGCTTCTCTTCTCTGATTATTTCCTGTTTCTTTAGTCTCTATAATAATAAACTGATGATCTTTGGGTTGTGGACAAAAAAAATGTAAAAACTAAAATCAATAAGGCGTCATGTCTTGTTGTCAAGTCAATATCAATAAATTAATAAATTGATTGATTTTTTTTCAAACCTTTGGACAATTATTTATTTAAACCCTGTTTATTCAGTTTTTCTCCAAAACAGAAATATTCACCACTCCTGTTACTGTACCAGACTTTAATAAAATAGATCCATATATTTATCATTATATCAGTTACTGAGGGAACTCTTCATCTCATCTTATTTATTTCATTTCTTTTTATTAAAGACTGATTGTTTTCTTGTTTTTCCAGAGATTCTGGTTTCATGTTATTTCCATGTGTGTAGCATTAAAACATCTAATAACTAATTAATCAATTAAATGTGAATTTATAAAATGTTTGTTGTTGATGAGACAAGCAGATGATGCCAAGACATTTATCATTTTACTTAGAAAAGAATCTGTAGATTATTTGATAATAAAACAATTTGTTCTGATTAATCAGCAGAATTATTTATTGGTGTTTTTCTATCACAGCTTCTTGTCCTGATTTTCTGCTTTAACATCAGTTCAGTGACTCAACGTTACAGGAATATAAAAGTTATGGTTATGAGGGAGTTCCAACAGGAGTTTAATTCACTTTTATTACTCTGTCGTAAACAAAGGTCAGAGGTCAGCAGGTCACAGGGAGTCTGACTCAGTGATTTTTAGTTGTGTAAAGTTGTGAGTGAGACGTCATAGTTTTACACAGAAGTTGTTCAATCTGACAAATGACAGAAAGAAAATGTGTAAATTCTCTGGTTCCAGCTTCTCTTCTCTGATTATTTCCTGTTTCTTTAGTCTCTATAATAATAAACTGATGTTTATGTTTTATTGTCCGTTTGAAAAAGTTAAGACGTTTGATTTTACACCATTTAATGAATCCAACAACCAGAGCTGCAACTAACGACTGTTCTTATACTCAATTAATCAATTATTAAAATGATCAATCAATTAGTTTAGTTCATAAAATCATTTAAATGTGGATCAGTGTTTGTCCAGAACCCAAAGATCATCAGTTTATTATTATAGAGACTAAAGAAACAGGAAATAACCAGAGAAGAGAAGCTGGAACCAGAGAATTTACACATTTACTGATTAATAAAAGAGTCAAATCATCAGAGTAGTTGTAGATTAATGTGATAGTTAGTAAATTAACTGATTAATTCCTGGTTTTCATGTGTGATTTTTATTTTTTTTCAATTCTCTTTTTATTGGCATTTTTAATAATTACATTCACCAGATATAATTATATAACTAAAACCAGCTAGAACAGTAATATAGTGATGCATGTCTGTGACATTAACACAATAATAATATGAAGATGTGGTAAAGTACATATTAGATAATAGAATCAGAATAATATATCTAGAACGTTTTCCACCTTCTTAGAAACTAATCCAGTTGTATCTTAAAGAAAACCTTATTCTTTCCATTGTGAATACATCAGATGTCAAACCACTGGTTTCATCTCCTGGTTGTGGCTTTTCTAGATCAGCTGCAGATATTTGGTGGAGGCTGTAGCAGCACTCACTGTTCTACAACATCTTCTTTTAAAGCGTTTACTTCCAAAACATCCTGTTCCTTTGTCCTTTCTTGTTGCTTCCAACGCTTCAGGGTCCAAATTAAACAAGTTGGGTAAATTATGTAGAGCCAGTCCAAGCGTGTTCTAACCTCCGTTCCTCCTCTGGTCTCCAACATGTGTTGTAGCGTGTTCTAACCTCCGTTCCTCCTCTGGTCTCCAACATGTGTTGTAGCGTGTTCTAACCTCCGTTCCTCTGGTCTCCAACATGTGATGTAGCGTGTTCTAACCTCCGTTCCTCCTCTGGTCTCCAACATGTGTTGTAGCGTGTTCTAACCTCCGTTCCTCCTCTGGTCTCCAACATGTGTTGTAGCGTGTTCTAACCTCCGTTCCTCTGGTCTCCAACATGTGATGTAGCGTGTTCTAACCTCCGTTCCTCTGGTCTCCAACATGTGTTGTAGCGTGTTCTAACCTCCGTTCCTCCTCTGGTCTCCAACATGTGTTGTAGCGTGTTCTAACCTCCGTTCCTCCTCTGGTCTCCAACATGTGTTGTAGCGTGTTCTAACCTCCGTTCCTCCTCTGGTCTCCAACATGTGTTGTAGCGTGTTCTAACCTCCGTTCCTCCTCTGGTCTCCAACATGTGTTGTAGCGTGTTCTAACCTCCGTTCCTCTGGTCTCCAACATGTGATGTAGCGTGTTCTAACCTCCGTTCCTCTGGTCTCCAACATGTGTTGTAGCGTGTTCTAACCTCCGTTCCTCCTCTGGTCTCCAACATGTGTTGTAGCGTGTTCTAACCTCCGTTCCTCTGGTCTCCAACATGTGTTGTAGCGTGTTCTAACCTCCGTTCCTCCTCTGGTCTCCAACATGTGTTGTAGCGTGTTCTAACCTCCGTTCCTCTGGTCTCCAACATGTGATGTAGCGTGTTCTAACCTCCGTTCCTCCTCTGGTCTCCAACATGTGTTGTAGCGTGTTCTAACCTCCGTTCCTCCTCTGGTCTCCAACATGTGTTGTAGCGTGTTCTAACCTCCGTTCCTCTGGTCTCCAACATGTGATGTAGCGTGTTCTAACCTCCGTTCCTCTGGTCTCCAACATGTGTTGTAGCGTGTTCTAACCTCCGTTCCTCTGGTCTCCAACATGTGTTGTAGCGTGTTCTAACCTCCGTTCCTCTGGTCTCCAACATGTGTTGTAGCGTGTTCTAACCTCCGTTCCTCTGGTCTCCAACATGTGTTGTAGCGTGTTCTAACCTCCGTTCCTCTGGTCTCCAACATGTGTTGTAGCGTGTTCTAACCTCCGTTCCTCTGGTCTCCAGCTGGTGGGGCTGCTGCTGATCGGGGTAGCAGCATGGGGTAAAGGCTTCGGGCTGGTGTCCAGTATCCACATCATCGGAGGCGTCATCGCCGTCGGCGTCTTCCTCCTCCTCATCGCCATCGTCGGCCTCATCGGAGCCATCCACCACCACCAAGTCATGCTGTTCTTCGTATCCTTTACACTGATTTATATCAGGATGGAGCTGCAGCCGTCAGACTGTTAACTACTCAGATAAATGAGCAGAATTCACAAATAACAGCTCATAGAGCTGTTGATGGGCTGGTTGATCAGTGAACAGAAAATAATCATTTAACCTTTTGAGATTATTATCAGTCTATTAGAGCTGCAACATTTAAGAAGATAATTAAAATGATTTGGTTCTGGCTCCTCAAATCTGATTATTTTCAGTTTTCTATAATAAATTATTGGATTAGTTGGTGACTATTAATCACCAGCAGCTTTTCTTCTTATAGCAGCTTTATAAAGATCAGTAAAATGACTCAAAATAACCAGATTATTATTATAACTAGTAACTAATTGACTGATTGTAACTCTAAGTAATACTAGACCTGGTTTTTGTTCTACTGCACCAACTATTTTTATTGTCTATTAATGATCAGAGTCATTGATTAATCAGTAAATGTGTAAATTCTCTGGTTCCAGCTTCTCTTCTCTGGTTATTTCCTGTTTCTTTAGTCTCTATAATAATAAACTGATGATCTTTGGGTTGTGACTGTTGGTCTCTTTAGAAACACTGATCCACATTTAAACCATTGAATGAACCAAACTAATAATAGATTAGTTTGATTTCAATGATCAATAGATTAATCCACTATAAAAATAGTCATTAGTTGTGGCTGTAATTCACTTCTAGTCAACCATAGGCTCCATCATGAACTAAAATTAGAATTAAATTGACTGAGGCTCCATTAAAAGTGCATTGATGTAATCAATAAATCCTTTGATTGATCGATGGACTGAATCAAACTCTCAGGATGTGACTGTGTCTTTAACCTGCTGCAGTACATGGTCATTCTTTTCATCGTCTTCCTGTTCCAGTTTGGAGTTTCCTCTTCCTGTTTGGCAGTGAACCGCGGGCAGCAGGTGAGGATTTAAACCGTTTAAACGCCGTCTCCTCCCCGTGTTTCACTCACCTGTGTTGTTATTTCATTGAATTTTCCAGGTGGCTCTGCTGAACTCTACCTGGGGAATGTTGACCAACACAACCAAGAAGGACCTGGAGATGCAGCTGAACTGCTGCGGGCTGCTGAACGTCACCGACAGCCGCAGTCAGTTTGAAGAGGATGTTCAGAACTGTCCTGCTGTAAGTCTGTAAAATCCAGCCCTGATATAACTGGATCCATAGAGGAGGCAGCTGTAACTGGCTTCATGAGGACGTCTGCTGTCTATACACACACATACATGTGGTTTGAGGAAGGAAACTGAACTGTCCATCACCTGCAACAACAAACAGGTTTAATCTGAGATTTCAGTGACCTCTGACCTTCACCTGGTAGTTGAACCTGTTCAAGTCCTAAACCCCTGATACAGGTTCAGCTTTGACTTTTATTTATAAATCAATGAGAGCAACAGTCACAGCCCAAAGATCATCAGTTTATTATTATAGAGAATAAAGAAACAGGAAATAACCAGAGAAGAGAAGCTGGAACCAGAGAATTTAGAGAAGTTCTTCTTAAAAAGTAGTTGCTGAATCATCTTCCAATCAATCAATTATTGCAGCTGTAGACAGATGTTAAACTGATGGTTTTTTCTCCTCAGACCACATCGATATCTCATCAGTGACACGGAGAATAAACCTTTGTTTAAATGTAATGATCAGGTTAAATTCTCTGGTTTCTGTTCAGACTAAACTCGGTGTAACGTCGTAGTCGTCTAACGTCTGTTCTCTCTCCAGTCCTGTAAAAGGTCGTCGGGGTCAACGTGTCTGTCCTGTGGTTACCTGATGCTGACTCACGCCACGGCGGCTCTGAAGATCCTGGGCGGCGTCGGCCTCTTCTTCAGCTTCACGGAGGTGAGTGTTGGAGTCTGAGGGAGGCGGAGCCTCCATCAGGACAGGAAGTGGTCTCAGTGAATCAGGGTTACTGATCCACCAGAACCGGACTCACGGTGGAGCCGCCTCCACTGGCTGGAGGGAAATAAAAGCCAAACATCAACTACAGCTGAAACAATCTGAGGGAAATGTCTTCACATGGTGCAGGCTTTAAAACAGACGAGAGTAGAGATGAACATAAAGGGTTAAATGACATGAAGCCACATGTTAAACATGTTTAATTCTCCTCGTCAGATCCTGGGCGTGTGGTTGGCCGTACGCTACAGGAACCAGAAGGATCCACGAGCCAATCCCAGCGCCTTCCTATAGTCAGCGGACGCTGTTGTGACATCACACTGGTACACGTAGAACCTGCACATCAGCTGTTATTAAACAACACAAGACGAACAGGAAACAGTGAAACACTGAGAAAAAAACAACCTCCTCCACCTCCTCTTTCTTCTGCTCCTCCTTCTGCTCCTCCTCCTCCACCTCCTCTTTCTTCTGCTCCTCCTCCTCCTTCTGCTCCTCCACCTCCTCTTTCTTCTGCTCCTTCTTCTGCTCCTCCTTCTCCTCCTCCTCCACCTCCTCTTTCTTCTGCTCCTTCTTCTGCTCCTCCTTCTCCTCCTCCTCCACCTCCTCCTTCTGCTCCTTCTTCTGCTCCTCCTTCTCCTCCTCTTGCTTCTCCTCCTCCTCCTTCTCCACCTCCTTCTCCTCCACCTCCTCCTCCTCCTCCTTCTCCACCTCCTTCTCCACCTCCTGCTCCTCCTGCTCCTCAGACGTCGTCGCTGGACAAACTGGAAACTCGTGAATGAAAGATCTCGACTTGTTTTAAGTCGTTTTTCTTGATTTGAGTCCAGAATCTCAGCAGCTTCTAGAAACTCTGCATGTTTCCTCTGATAATTAAACCGTTTAACGTCGTGCTGCAGCAGAGAAACCAGGAGGAAACTCTTCAGTCCTTCATTCTCAACCAGGGTTTTGTTTTTAATGTGTGTAAATGGTTGTTTTCTGTTTTTCGCTGCGATTGAACGTTTCTAGGAAGCAGGAATAGATTTTAGTGACGTAGGAAGTGAAGCTGCCACATGTTTTAAAAGCTGATGATATTTAGAATTTAGCCTCTGGAATTTAACTCATTCTGTTTTTCAATGATCACAAATTCAAAGTTCAGACTTTGCAGCATCTTTATTGTCCTGATGTTGGTTTGAGATTGTGAAATGAGGATTTATCAGAGTATTTTATCATGAGTGTCTTTAATATTCAGCTGCATCTTAAATCATTAGAATATCATGAAGTTAAAGTTCATTCATTATTATTCTATAGCATCTTTACACATTCAGTAATGGATGCGTTTGATTAACAAAAGACTTTTTAAAAAGAAACAAAAATTAATTTGATTCTGAATTTTTTTTCATAAATTCAGTTAAAAGAAACTTCAATATATTCAGATTATTTCAGATTTTCCTGTTTGAGTTTTTAAAAACTTTCATTTTTGATTCTGAATTTTTGAAACCGTGAAAAATATAAATTCAGAGGCAAAAAAACATATTGGTGCATCTAAAATAATTAAATATCATGAAAAGTTCAGTATTTTCATTATTTTTCTGATTTAAAAAGAAAAATCACAATATTCTAATTATTTGAGATTTTCCTGTTTGAGTTTTTAATTAATTTAAACCTTGAAAAATATTTTTAAAAATGATAAAAGGTTTAATTTAAAGGTTTAATATTTGTGTCGATCATTATTTTATAGATTCATGACACTTGAAGTGAAATATTTGATTTAATTAGTTTTACTTTGTAAAGTTTTATACATGATGTGGAGGAGGAAGCAGGAAGTCACAGATGAACATTTCAAAGTAAAAGTCCTGAATCTAGTATCATGATATTCTAATTATCTGAGATTCACGTGTTTTTTTAAACATTGAAAAGTTCTAGATGAGTAAATGTGAAGTGGGAGGCTAATAAATAAAGTCCAAGCTTTTAACCGTAGAACTTGAGTTCCTCAGACGTCGTCCTGTAACTGAGCCGCGTACGAAGCCCACGGACTGCAGATCCATGTTGTACATAGTCCTCATCATCATTATTATCATTATTATTATTATTATTATTATTATTATTATTATTATTATTATTATAAGTGAAGCAGCAGAAACAGCCGTTGGTGAAGGTTGAGCCTCGATGGTTCCACTGGTTCAGCTTCATATCGAAGCCTCTTCTTAACTGGAAACAACAAACTGCTCATCGCAAAACCCAGTTTTGCTTTTTCTAGTGTTTAATTGTGAAAAAAGTGTTTGGTTGCGATTATTTCTTTTTTTAAATGATGATGTGTAATAATTTCCTTAAAGGTGTTCTCCTCTTTTTATTTCATCAGTGTTAAATGTAAAAAGGTGTTAAATATTTAAGTTAAGATGATGCAGTCGTTGTGTTTCAGTGAGGAATCACTGCTCATTAGTTCTGTTCATTAAGTGTTTCTTTAATTGATGACTAATTAACGTCTTAATGAACCTGTGACGGTTCTTTTCTTGCTGCTGGTTTGGTTTTTCCGCTGGTGTAAAGAAGACTTTTGATCTTAAGCCTTTTTTTTGCCATATATTTCACCTCACTTTGAATTCGTGTGCACTTGTTATTCACATGTTTCTTGGATTTTTGAGACTTAATTTTACAAATAATAAAACCTCAAATTGGAAACTTTCTACTTTGAGTCTGTTTGAAAAATGTCTGAAAAATCTGCCGTGAAGAAGAAGAAGTTGTGTAGTTTAATTCAATTAGACCTTTAACATTTAATTTATACAAATATAACAGATAATGTACTTTGATCTGAAATAACTCAAATAAATTATTGGTATTTGTAGTAGTGGTGGTAATAATAATACTGGAGATAGTATTTATTAGTGTAGTAGTATTTTATTAGTAGTATTTTTATTATTAGTAGTAATAGTATTGTTATATTATTAATAGTAGTGGTATTATTTTATTAGTAGTATTATTATCAGTAGTAGTGATAGTTCTATATTTTCTCAACCGTACATATTTACTTTCCTCATCCTGATGAGCAGCATTATATATATATATATATATATATATATATATATATATATATATATATATATATATATATATATATATATATATATATATATATATATATATATATATAATGCTGCTCATAGTTTTATTTTTGTTAGTGTTATAGATTTTATATATTAAAGTACATACGTACTGTAATGTATTCGTTTGAGTTGAGCAGCAGCTGTAAATCACTGAATTCAGTTGTTAAATGTTCTCTCAGCAGTAAAAGAATAAATAATAAAATAATAGAATAAAAGAATAAATAATAAAATAATAGAATAAATGAATAAATAATAGATATTATCGTGTAGTTTCCATCTGTGGCCACATGGTGTCAGCAGAGAGTAGATTCACACCTAGAGCTGCTGTTTCTTTTCTATCAACACATTGAAAACATTCTGAGATGAAGGTGAACCATGATTTAGTTCCCTGTGATATTCCTCCATTCATCTTCAGCAGAGACGACACTCCTTTCAGCCGAGGTTGAGTCGATGAGGATAAACGGCTCCTCCTTATCTTTACGGCGGCAGGTTGTTGCTGTTACCTCAGGAAAAGACCTGAAAACCTGCAGGAACATTCTGTGAGCACAAATGTTGCTGCTGCAGAAATAACTGACTTTTATTAAGTCACGACGTTGAATTCATCAGTTGATTGGACTTAAATACGTAGGAGTTAAATATGACATTGAATCTACATCAATTATTTTATTGCTAAAAATAACAAGTAGAATTAATTCCATCCTAATGTATTTAAGTAGAAATCTCTTGGAAAATAATGTAAATTATAATTAAAACAGTTTTTCTGCAACGACTAAAAAAAATTAGTGTTAAATTTAACATTTAGACAATGAACAAAACCAAATATTTGTTTTTAAAATAAAAAATACACAATGTAATAGTTTAACTCCTAAATATTTAACATATGTACATATTTACTTATTTAACAGTAGCTAATAGAGGCTAATAGTAGCTAACAGAGGCTAATAGTAGCTAACAGAGGCTAACAGTAGCTAATAGTAGCTAACAGAGGCTAATAGTAGCTAACAGAGGCTAACAGTAGCTAATAGTAGCTAACAGAGGCTAACAGTAGCTAACAGAGGCTAATAGTAGCTAACAGAGGCTAATAGTAGCTAACAGAGGCTAACAGTAGCTAATAGTAGCTAACAGAGGCTAATAGTAGCTAACAGAGGCTAACAGTAGCTAACAGAGGCTAATAGTAGCTAACAGATGCTAATAGTAGCTAACAGAGGCTAACAGTAGCTAATAGTAGCTAACAGAGGCTAATAGTAGCTAACAGAGGCTAACAGTAGCTAACAGAGGCTAATAGTAGCTAATAGTAGCTAATAGTAGCTAACAGAGGCTAATAGTAGCTAACAGAGGCTAATAGTAGCTAACAGAGGCTAATAGTAGCTAATAGTAGCTAACAGAGGCTAACAGTAGCTAACAGAGGCTAATAGTAGCTAACAGAGGCTAATAGTAGCTAATAGTAGCTAACAGAGGCTAATAGTAGCTAACAGAGGCTAACAGTAGCTAACAGAATTACTTCTACTTTTTATCTTTAATACTACAATGACTTATGTTAATTTAGTCAATATAATAGTTTAACTCCTACATATTAAAGTTAAATCCAATCTAATTGAAACTTGAAGCTATTTTTCTGTATCTTAACCTTCAATGAACCAAATATTTGACTTCTTTTCTAATTAATTGCTGCTAAATGATCCTGTTTTAGCAGTAATTAATTACTTTAGGGTTACTGCTAAATAACCAGATTCAATAAGACGTTAACGTCCATTTCCACTGGTTCGACGGTGTTTTATTATTTATTTTGCAGCCTTTCCTCCGTCCTGTCGGATGCTGTCAGCGTGTCTCCTGAGGCTCCATGCCAGCCTCCACCCTGTGATGCGTGTCCATATGTATCAGCTCGGAGAAGCTGTGGAGCATCGCACCAACAGGGATGACCATCTGTCCCTCACAGATTTAGCCGGCTCTGTGCAGGCGTGTGCAGGCGTGTGAAGGCGTGTGAAGGCGGCGGCTTCAACATTTGGTTCGTTATGTGAATCTGCTGCTGCCGTGAATGAGTTTTACAACGACTCGTTCTGAGTAGAATCCTGGTTCAGATCGATAGAGACTGAAATTAGAGACGTGTACTCGAAGTATTACGCTGCAGAAATACTACAAATATACTCGTAACAAGTAAAAGGCCCAAATATCAAAGTGTTGAAGGAGAATTTCAACCTGCATCATATTATATGACAGTGTTTAATTAACTGATGTAATTAAGCTGATTTAATGTAATCAGGAAAAGGTTTAATTCATGTGGGTTTTATTTTTAAAAGTCAAATATTTGGTTTGGTTCATTGATTTATTTCATTCAGTATTTCAGACTCGAGTTGTTGAACAGAATTAATTTAACTTTACATTAACTCTGGTTGTTCTCTGATCATTTCTTTGCTGCTGCCAGGTTCAGGTTGTTATTAATATAAAGGCAAAGACAGAACTGTGAAGGAAACAGAGAACGCTGCTGTTCATTTCTATAACTTTCATTTACTGTGAACAAATATCAGAATAACAATCTGAGCCTGACGCGGGTCCATGTTGAAAAACATCTAAATTCTCCTTTAAATGAAAGTCACTAAAACATAAACAATGAAAACGTCCTGATAACAATCTGAGCCCGACTCAGCTCCCAGGTGAAAAATACAGAAATTATAGTTCAGTCTGTCTTAAAACCTCAGGAGACAACAACTTGTTCCTGTTATCTGTTAGAATTATTTGTCTTTTGCTGTGAATGAAACATCCTGATAACAATCCGAGCCTGAAGGAAGCGAGTCAGGAGGCGGACTGAGAGGTTCCACCTAAAGAAAGTGATTTATTTTTACAGGTGCCACCAAAAATGTGCATTACAGACAAAAAGATATTTACAAAAACCTGAAAACTACAGCAGATTGTGCTGCTACAGACGTCCATCAACTGAGCTGAACTCCTGCTGCTGGAGTTTCTAACAGGAATCACCTGGAATGAACCATAATCCAGGTGAGACTCGCTGCTCTGCCAATAAACTAACAGCACTGATTAATTCCTACAAATAAAACCTGTGGTTGGTTGTTGGAGACTCCGCCCTCGATCCTGAAACACATTCAAACATATAACAATCGACATCATGAACTTAATTTAATTCTCCACCCACACTATTGGTATCATCCAATCAGGGTCTGATGATGCCTTCAAGGTACAAAAGCAGGTCGTAAAACACATTTCCTCCTTTTGACCAGGACCATGTGGTGAGTCTGAGAAAATAATAGAAAAATGATTGATGAACTAAATTAAACCAATAAACTTGTATAACTTCACATTAACTGTTTTATCCATAATGTTGTAAATAATAAATATAAACTCAACCAAACAGGAAATGATGTGTGTGTATACTACAAAATAAAAGGGTTAGGGTTAGCTAACTCTTAACTTCACTTTATCACAGAACGTTGTTAAAACTGACGTCAGGAGTGTGTGTGTGTGTGTGTGTGTGTGTGTGTGTGTGTGTGTGTGTGTGTGTGTGTGTGTGTGTGTGTGTGTGTGTGTGTGTGTGTGTGTGTGTGTGTGTGTGTGTGTGAGGATGGCTCAGGTTTTATCTGGATTCACATCTGGTTCTGATCAGAGACAAACGGATCAATACAGATCATCAATAATGAGCTGGAGGCGTCGACTGATTCCTGGATGGAAGCAGCAGCAGCAGCAGCAGTAACAACAGTAACAACAGCAGTAGTAGTAGTAGTAACGGCTGCTGCTGCTGTATTTATTTCCTGTATTTATTTATTTCCTGTATTTATTTATTTCCTGTATTTATTTATTTCCTGTATTTATTTATTTCCTGTATTTAATTATTTCCTGTATTTATTTATTTCCTATATTTATTTATTTCCTGTATTTATTTATTTCCTATATTTATTTATTTCCTGTATTTATTTATTTCCTGTATTTATTTATTTCCTATATTTATTTATTTCCTATATTTATTTATTTCCTATATTTATTTATTTCCTGTATTTATTTATTTCCTATATTTATTTATTTCCTGTATTTATTTATTTCCTGTATTTATTTATTTCCTGTATTTATTTATTTCCTGTATTTATTTCCTGTATTTATTTATTTCCTGTATTTATTTATTCCCTGTATTTATTTATTTCCTATATTTATTTATTTCCTGTATTTATTTATTTCCTGTATTTAATTATTTCCTGTATTAATTTATTTCCTGTATTTATTTATTTCCTATATTTATTTATTTCCTATATTTATTTATTCCCTGTATTTATTTATTTCCTGTATTTATTTATTTCCTGTATTTAATTATTTCCTGTATTTATTTATTTCCTGTATTTATTTATTTCCTGTATTTATTTATTTCCTGTATTTATTTCCTGTATTTAATTATTTCCTGTATTTATTTCCTGTATTTAATTATTTCCTGTATTTAATTATTTCCTGTATTTATTTATTTCCTGAATTTAATTATTTCCTGTATTTAATTATTTCCTGTATTTAATTATTTCCTGTATTTATTTCCTGTATTTATTTATTTCCTGTATTTAATTATTTCCTGTATTTATTTATTTCCTGTATTTAATTATTTCCTGTATTTATTTATTTCCTGTATTTAATTATTTCCTGTATTTATTTCCTGTATTTATTTATTTCCTGTATTTATTTATTTCCTGTATTTAATTATTTCCTGTATTTATTTCCTGTATTTATTTATTTCCTGTATTTATTTATTTCCTGTATTTAATTATTTCCTGTATTTATTTATTTCCTGTATTTAATTATTTCCTGTATTTATTTATTTCCTGTATTTAATTATTTCCTGTATTTAATTATTTCCTGTATTTATTTATTTCCTGTATTTAATTAGTATTTTCAGCTCTTTCTCTCATGTTAAACCAGTGAAACATTCTCTTCATCTCTAGTTTTGTAGCTGCATCTATTTCCTGCAGCTTTGATGCTGCTGATGGAACCAGAACCAGAACCGGAACCAGAACCGGAACCAGAACCAGAACCAGAGCCAGAACCAGAACCAGAACCAGAACTAGAACCGGAACCAGAGCCAGAACTAGAACCGGAACCAGAACTAGAACCGGAACCAGAACCAGAACCAGAACTAGAACCGGAACCAGAACTATAACCAGAACTAGAACCGGAACCAGAACCAGAACTAGAACTAGAACCGGAACCAGAACCAGAACTAGAACCAGAACCAGAACCAGAACCCTCCATCCATCCAGACTCTCCGGTTCGTACTTGGCGCGCTCCCGGTTCATGTGGCCGCAGCGCGTGCACGCGTCAGCGGCGGAGATCAGCACCGTGGACAGAGACTGGTCCATAATAGACTGGGAGGAGGAAAACAAGCAGGAGGAGGATGGAGGTGATGGAGGTGATGAAGATGATGAAGATGATGAAGATGATGAAGATGATGATGATGAAGATGATGATGAAGATGATGATTTACACTCCGGGTTTTTTTCTCTCCCTGTTCCGGAAGTAGCTGCTGCGTTGGTTCAGGCTCCATCAACCATTTCGAGGAGGAAGAAGCAGCAGCTTCATCTTCATCATCTGCTGATCCAATAATCGATGCTGCTGCTGCTGCTAACACTGCTGCTGCTAACACTGCTGCTGCTAACACTGCTGCTGCTAACACTGCTGCTGCTAACACTGCTGCTGCTGTGTAGCTGCTGGCGGCCGCGGGGACGTTTTCACGCGTCTTCGTCGGACAAAAACAAGGAAAAGGCGTTTTTTATTCAGCTTCTCGTCGCTTTTCTCTGCAGCTGATGAACAGCTGATGAACAGCTGATGAACAGCTGATGACAACAAGACGCTGTTTTATCTGCTCCTTTATTTCTGCTCAACAACAAGAAGAAGGAGAAATGCAAATATCTCGGATGGTGGTTTGGATCCGGATCGTGGAGGATTCGACGGGTCCTGGGAGGATGAAGGAGCCGCTTCCTGCTGAACAGCAGCGGGAATAGACGGAGAATGGACCCGAGCCGCGGCGTCTGGAGGGAAGTGGTTTGTGTAGGATTCTGGACGCGCTGGGTCCAGATGTGTCTTTGTGTCGCTGCCTCCTGGTTCCGCTGCTGTCATCATGTAGCTGCTGCTCATTCGCTGCAGGTAGAACAATGTGGAATAAGCCTCTGATGTGGAATATCTAATAACACTAATAATAACACTAATAACACTAATAATAACACTAATAATAATGATGATGATGATGATGATGATGATGAAGCTGCGGTGCAGGAAACAGTGAAACGGAACATCTTTGATCCGCATTGGCTGAGACTCACATGCCATCAGAGACGGGCTCCGTCTATTGCCTGGATTTATTCTAATTCTACTGATTATTCTGATGAAGGAACATGTGTGAGCGGTAATTCTCATGTTTCGGGGGTTTAACGGATCGAACCCCGTCATTTACCGGAGGATTCACGTCTTTATGTAGACAAACATGTTCAAGTATCGGATCCGAATGTTTTTCAACGAACTCAAAGTCCTGGTGTTTATGAGATCCGATTCCAGACAGTCCGGTCCGGACCCGGAGAGGCGGACCAGCACCGCCATGCGGGGTCTGGGGATGGGCGGCTGCGGCTGGCCGCCGTTCGTCGACTGCCGATCCCGGGACGACGAGGAGGAATATTACGGAACCGACCCGCGGCCCCGGAGCCTCGCGTTCGACGACAAGGAACCGAAGCTGCAGGTCGGACTGGACTCGGTGTCCATGAGCAGCTCCAGCAGCAGCGTCCGGAACCCTCAGTGCAGGATCTGCTTCCAGGGCCCGGAACAGGTGAGGGAGGGGCCGGGGGGGGGGGGGGGGGGGGGATGAAGATGATGATGAGGATGAGGAGGATGCCACGTCCTGCTGATTACAAATATGTGTGTATAAATATATTACACATATATATGTGTGTGTGTGTGTGTGTGTGTATACATATATATACACACACACACACACACACATATATATGTGTGTATCATTTAATCCTCTTCAATCAATGACTAAGATAAACAACATTATTTAATGATTCTAATGAGATAATTCATCTGTATATTACATCGTTTATATGGGATTAATATAAAAATACTATAAAAATATAGAAAAGATAAAAAATATAAATATAGAAAACAACAAATGTTCTATTGTTCAATTCACTTTCTGTCTTTCTGTCCTCTAATCACTGTACTATAATATATACATATATACACATATATATATATATATATATATATATATATATATATATATACGTATATATATATGTATATATACATATATATATACATATATATGTATATATGTATGTATATATATATATATACGTATATATATATATATATATACGTATATATACATCTATATATATGTATATATACATATATATACACATATATATATATACGTATATATATATGTATATATACATATATATATATATATATACGTATATATATATGTATATATATACATATATATGTATATATGTATATATATATATGTATGTATATATATATATATACATCATATTTTTACATCATATTTTTACATCTTTTTCTCCCATTCTGTATTGTATTTATGTATTTATGTATTTATGTATTTATGTATTTATGTATTTATGTGTTTATGTATTTATGTGTTTATGTGTTTATGTATTTATGTGTTTATGTGTTTTTATCTTATTTTCAGACATTAAATTGACAATAATCCATAAAAAATAATCCAACTAACGTGTGATAATAGAATAAGTTCGTTGTAGTTCGTTGTATTTTTTGCAGCGTGCAGCTTCATGTCCTACATCCTCCTCCTACAGCAACAATCTAGGTTGAGGCCTATCAGGCTTTTATTGTGAAAGGCAGCAGCAGGTGATTAATTGATGATTAATTGATGATTAATTGATGATTAATTGATGTATCAGTGTTGTGATCATCAGTGATTCCTTCACATCTGAACAACAATAGAAACTTTAGTCAGTTACAACAGGAAGAAGAATGAGTCACAGACTGGATGGAGAGTCACACCAGGAGCTGCTGAAGGAGTATTGATCGAGTGCTGATCAAATGTTGATTGAGTATTGATCGAGTACTGATCGAGTGCTGATCGAGTGTTGATTGAGTATTGATCGAGTGCTGATCGAGTGTTGATTGAGTATTGATCGAGTATTGATCGAGTGCTGATCAAGTGTTGATCGAGTATTGATCGAGTGCTGATCGAGTGCTGATTAAAGTAAATTACACTTTAAGGAACAGTAAATTACTGTGTAAATTACAGTAAAACCGGCGTTATTACAGTAAATTACTGTGTAAATTACAGTAAAACCGGCGTTATTACAGTAAATTACTGTGTAAATTACTGTAAAACCGGCGTTATTACAGTAAATTACTGTGTAAATTACTGTAAAACCGGCGTTATTACAGTAAATTACTGTGTAAATTACAGTAAAACCGGCGTTATTACAGTAAATTACTGTGTAAATTACTGTAAAACCGGCGTTATTACAGTAAATTACTGTGTAAATTACAGTAAAACCGGCGTTATTACAGTAAATTACTGTGTAAATTACAGTAAAACCGGCGTTATTACAGTAAATTACTGTGTAAATTACTGTAAAACCGGCGTTATTACAGTAAATTACTGTGTAAATTACAGTAAAACCGGCGTTATTACAGTAAATTACTGTGTAAATTACTGTAAAACCGGCGTTATTACAGTAAATTACTGTGTAAATTACTGTAAAACCGGCGTTATTACAGTAAATTACTGTGTAAATTACAGTAAAACCGGCGTTATTACAGTAAATTACTGTGTAAATTACTGTAAAACCGGCGTTATTACAGTAAATTACTGTGTAAATTACTGTAAAACCGGCGTTATTACAGTAAATTACTGTGTAAATTACAGTAAAACCGGCGTTATTACAGTAAATTACTGTGTAAATTACAGTAAAACCGGCGTTATTACAGTAAATTACTGTGTAAATTACTGTAAAACCGGCGTTATTACAGTAAATTACTGTGTAAATTACAGTAAAACCGGCGTTATTACAGTAAATTACTGTGTAAATTACTGTAAAACCGGCGTTATTACAGTAAATTACTGTGTAAATTACAGTAAAACCGGCGTTATTACAGTAAATTACTGTGTAAATTACTGTAAAACCGGCGTTATTACAGTAAATTACTGTGTAAATTACAGTAAAACCGGCGTTATTACAGTAAATTACTGTGTAAATTACTGTAAAACCGGCGTTAATACAGTAAATTACTGTGTAAATTACTGTAAAACCGGCGTTATTACAGTAAATTACTGTGTAAATTACTGTAAAACCGGCGTTATTACAGTAAATTACTGTGTAAATTACAGTAAAACCGGCGTTATTACAGTAAATTACTGTGTAAATTACTGTAAAACCGGCGTTATTACAGTAAATTACTGTGTAAATTACTGTAAAACCGGCGTTATTACAGTAAATTACTGTGTAAATTACAGTAAAACCGGCGTTATTACAGTAAATTACTGTGTAAATTACAGTAAAACCGGCGTTATTACAGTAAATTACTGTGTAAATTACTGTAAAACCGGCGTTATTACAGTAAATTACTGTGTAAATTACAGTAAAACCGGCGTTATTACAGTAAATTACTGTGTAAATTACAGTAAAACCGGCGTTATTACAGTAAATTACTGTGTAAATTACTGTAAAACCGGCGTTATTACAGTAAATTACTGTGTAAATTACAGTAAAACCGGCGTTATTACAGTAAATTACTGTGTAAATTACAGTAAAACCGGCGTTATTACAGTAAATTACTGTGTAAATTACTGTAAAACCGGCGTTATTACAGTAAATTACTGTGTAAATTACAGTAAAACCGGCGTTATTACAGTAAATTACTGTGTAAATTACTGTAAAACCGGCGTTATTACAGTAAATTACTGTGTAAATTACAGTAAAACCGGCGTTATTACAGTAAATTACTGTGTAAATTACAGTAAAACCGGCGTTATTACAGTAAATTACTGTGTAAATTACAGTAAAACCGGCGTTATTACAGTAAATTACTGTGTAAATTACAGTAAAACCGGCGTTATTACAGTAAATTACTGTGTAAATTACTGTAAAACCGGCGTTATTACAGTAAATTACTGTGTAAATTACAGTAATTTTTATTGTAGTTACTGTAGTTTTTATTGTTTGTATTTATTTGTAGTAGTTTTTATTATTTGTAGTTTTTATTGTTTGTAGTTTTTATTGTTTGTAGTAGTTTTTTTTGTTTGTAGTATTTATTTGTAGTATTTATTTGTAGTATTTATTTGTAGTATTTATTTGTAGTATTTATTTGTAGTATTTATTTGTAGTATTTATTTGTAGTATTTATTTGTAGTATTTATTTGTAGTAGTAGTTTGTGAAGCTCCTCTGTTGTGAAGAGTCGTTTGCCATTTTATTGTTATTTCATTATTCAGAGGGGTCACGGCGGGGGTCACAGCAGGGGTCACGGCGGGGGTCATGGGGGGTCACGGGGGGTCGGATCATGTCGCTGTCTGAGGCCAATTAGCAGCAGATTTAATCAGGTCCCTCTGAGTCTGGATCCTTATTAACTGTATTAATCTTATTAACCAGGATTCTGCTTTAGACGTTTACAGCTGAAAAACATCCTCATTGATTCTGTTAATACATTTAAATACATTAAATACATTAAATACATTAAATACATTAAATACATTAAATACATTAAATACACTTTAAGGAACATTCTCAATTCAGGGCTTTTACTTTGAAATTATGTTTTTCTTATTATCTCATATTGTGAATTTTTATCTCATTTTGTCTTTTTTCTCATAATATTAAGTTTTTACCTCATATTCTGTCTTTTTATTGCTTTTTTCTCATATTAATATCATATTTCTCATATCAGCTTATATCTCATCATGTTGACTTTATATTTTCATGTTCTCTATTCTTCTCATATTTATGTCTCATATTATGGATGGAATTATAGTTATGTTAAAAATATGTAAGAAATAAAAGAAAACCTGAGTCAGTGATGTCACATGTCCAATGTCCATCAGCAATAGGGATATCCTGGTCATGTGACCTCATAGATCATATGTCCTTCAAAATAAAAGCCCTCTTTTTACACCTAACTGTAACAACATAGATTTTATATCTCAGCGTTTTATAAAATGAAAATAAAGTCATTTTTACTCGATGGAAACACTATATAATAGAGTTAATGCAGCTTTGAGTGAATTATTTATTCCTCAGTACTGACGACAGTTTTACTGTTTTACTGGTTTTTTGTTCTTTTCACCTTTTTTTTTTTTTTTTTACAGTTTTTTTATTTTCAGTGCAGCAGCCACTTTCCTCAGACTCCGGCTGCAGTTCAGTCTCACGCTAAAAAAACCTGTTTGTGTAAAGGTCAAAGGTGAAGAACAAAGACGCTTCTATAGTCATAGTAGTGACGCATCACATCATTAACACCTTCATGCTGCCAGAAGCTGCTGCAGGCGACAGGGAGTGTGTGTGTGTGTGTGTGTGTGTGTGTGTGTGTGTGTGTGTGTGTGTGTGTGTGTGTGTGAGTGTGTGTGTGAGTGTGTGTGAGTGTGTGAGTGTGTGTGTGTGTGTGTGTGTGTGTGTGTGAGTGTGTGTGTGTGTGTGTGTGTGTGTGTGTGAGTGTGTGTGTGTGTGTGTGTGTGTGTGTGTGTGTGTGTGTGAGTGTGTGTGTGTGTTACATAAACATAATAACATAATCTTGACTGGTTGCACTAAGATGTCTTATATCTCTCTCTCTTTTTTGTAAGTTACAGGTTAATTAAACTGAATATATAATGATTTTATAATGATTTTCTTCACATAAACAGGAGTGTAGATGTATATGTGTCATTATATCTGTTTATTTATCTGGTTTGATCTAGTTGAGATTAACTGGAGTAACTGACTTGAACTAACCTGACTCACTGCTGCGTGTCCGTGTCCGTCCTGCAGGGGGAGCTGCTGAGTCCGTGCCGCTGCGACGGCTCGGTCCGCTGCACCCACCAGCCCTGTCTGATCCGCTGGATCAGCGAGAGAGGCTCCTGGAGCTGTGAGCTCTGCTACTTCAAGTACCAGGTCCTGGCCATCAGCACCAAAAACCCTCTGCAGGTGAAGCCACTGACGTTCACGCACACGTTTTACAGGATGACGCTCCAGAGTTTATTGCATCTATAAGAATTCCTGCTTTCTTCTCTGTAAATGAAGCCTTTTTCCCTTAAATGTCACCAAACACACACACACACACACACACACACACAGTGAAGAACTGTATATTCTGTATATATACTGTATATAGACCAATGAAATTTGCTGCACATGTAAAACATGTAAAGACGCATCAAAAAGTCTCTTGGACCAACATTCTAACACCAACAGGAAGTCGGCCATCTTGGATCAAATGAATGCATTTTTTTTGGTGATTTTCACATATTTGCAGGAACTCTGTTTTATCACCGACTTCAAAATTGCTCTGAATTATCTTCAGATGTCAGAGATGAAATGTTATCAAAAGCTTTTTTCCTGGTTGCCATGACGACACAGGAAACAGATTTTGTTGAATTTGAACCTGAACACACCTGAAAAACCAGATCACTACAAACAGGAAGTAACGTCCTGTGATTTACATGAAATT
>CM060480.1:370000-397500 GCA_030544235.1 Lepturacanthus savala | reverse complement strand
TTATAACAGTAGAAACCTGGTGTTTATACCAATAGAAACCTGGTGTTTATACCAATAGAAACCTGGTGTTTATATCAGTAGAAACCTGGTGTTTATATCAATAGAAACCTGGTGTTTATATCAGTAGAAACCTGGTGTTTATACCAGTAGAAACCTGGTGTTTATATCAATAGAAACCTGGTGTTTATATCAGTAGAAACCTGGTGTTTATATCAGTAGAAACCTGCTGTTTATATCAATAGAAACCTGGTGTTTATATCAGTAGAAACCTGGTGTATATACCAATAGAAACCTGGTGTTTATATCAGTAGAAACCTGGTGTTTATACCAGTAGAAACCTGGTGTTTATATCAGTAGAAACCTGGTGTATATATCAATAGAAACCTGGTGTTTATACCAATAGAAACCTGGTGTTTATATCAGTAGAAACCTGGTGTTTATACCAGTAGAAACCTGGTGTTTATATCAGTAGAAACCTGGTGTTTATATCAATAGAAACCTGGTGTTTATACCAGTAGAAACCTGGTGTTTATATCAGTAGAAACCTGGTGTTTATATCAGTAGAAACCTGGTGTTTATACCAGTAGAAACCTGGTGTTTATATCAATAGAAACCTGGTGTTTATATCAGTAGAAACCTGGTGTATATACCAATAGAAACCTGGTGTTTATATCAGTAGAAACCTGGTGTATATACCAATAGAAACCTGGTGTTTATATCAGTAGAAACCTGGTGTTTATACCAGTAGAAACCTGGTGTTTATATCAGTAGAAACCTGGTGTTTATATCAGTAGAAACCTGGTGTTTATACCAATAGAAACCTGGTGTTTATATCAATAGAAACCTGGTGTTTATATCAGTAGAAACCTGGTGTTTATACCAGTAGAAACCTGGTGTTTATATCAGTAGAAACCTGGTGTTTATACCAGTAGAAACCTGGTGTTTATACCAATAGAAACCTGGTGTTTATATCAGTAGAAACCTGGTGTTTATATCAATAGAAACCTGGTGTTTATACCAATAGAAACCTGGTGTTTATACCAGTAGAAACCTGGTGTTTATACCAATAGAAACCTGGTGTTTATACCAGTAGAAACCTGGTGTTTATATCAATAGAAACCTGGTGTTTATACCAATAGAAACCTGGTGTTTATACCAGTAGAAACCTGGTGTTTATATCAGTAGAAACCTGGTGTTTATACCAATAGAAACCTGGTGTTTATACCAGTAGAAACCTGGTGTTTATATCAGTAGAAACCTGGTGTTTATACCAGTAGAAACCTGGTGTTTATATCAATAGAAACCTGGTGTTTATATCAGTAGAAACCTGGTGTTTATACCAATAGAAACCTGGTGTTTATACCAATAGAAACCTGGTGTTTATACCAATAGAAACCTGGTGTTTATACCAGTAGAAACCTGGTGTTTATATCAGTAGAAACCTGGTGTTTATATCAGTAGAAACCTGGTGTTTATATCAGTAGAAACCTGGTGTTTATACCAGTAGAAACCTGGTGTTTATATCAGTAGAAACCTGGTGTTTATATCAGTAGAAACCTGGTGTTTATACCAGTAGAAACCTGGTGTTTATATCAGTAGAAACCTGGTGTTTATACCAATAGAAACCTGGTGTTTATATCAGTAGAAACCTGGTGTTTATACCAGTAGAAACCTGGTGTTTATATCAATAGAAACCTGGTGTTTATATCAGTAGAAACCTGGTGTTTATACCAATAGAAACCTGGTGTTTATATCAGTAGAAACCTGGTGTTTATATCAGTAGAAACCTGGTGTTTATATCAATAGAAACCTGGTGTTTATATCAGTAGAAACCTGGTGTTTATATCAGTAGAAACCTGGTGTTTATATCAGTAGAAACCTGGTGTTTATATCAATAGAAACCTGGTGTTTATACCAGTAGAAACCTGGTGTTTATATCAGTAGAAACCTGGTGTTTATACCAGTAGAAACCTGGTGTTTATATCAGTAGAAACCTGGTGTTTATACCAATAGAAACCTGGTGTTTATATCAGTAGAAACCTGGTGTTTATATCAATAGAAACCTGGTGTTTATACCAGTAGAAACCTGGTGTTTATATCAGTAGAAACCTGGTGTTTATACCAGTAGAAACCTGGTGTTTATATCAGTAGAAACCTGGTGTTTATATCAGTAGAAACCTGGTGTTTATATCAGTAGAAACCTGGTGTTTATACCAATAGAAACCTGGTGTTTATACCAGTAGAAACCTGGTGTTTATATCAGTAGAAACCTGGTGTTTATACCAATAGAAACCTGGTGTTTATACCAGTAGAAACCTGGTGTTTATACCAGTAGAAACCTGGTGTTTATATCAGTAGAAACCTGGTGTTTATACCAGTAGAAACCTGGTGTTTATATCAGTAGAAACCTGGTGTTTATATCAGTAGAAACCTGGTGTTTATACCAGTAGAAACCTGGTGTTTATACCAGTAGAAACCTGGTGTTTATATCAGTAGAAACCTGGTGTTTATATCAGTAGAAACCTGGTGTTTATACCAGTAGAAACCTGGTGTTTATATCAGTAGAAACCTGGTGTTTATATCAGTAGAAACCTGGTGTTTATACCAATAGAAACCTGGTGTTTATAACAGTAGAAACCTGGTGTTTATACCAATAGAAACCTGGTGTTTATACCAATAGAAACCTGGTGTTTATATCAGTAGAAACCTGGTGTTTATATCAATAGAAACCTGGTGTTTATATCAGTAGAAACCTGGTGTTTATACCAGTAGAAACCTGGTGTTTATATCAATAGAAACCTGGTGTTTATATCAGTAGAAACCTGGTGTTTATATCAGTAGAAACCTGCTGTTTATATCAATAGAAACCTGGTGTTTATATCAGTAGAAACCTGGTGTATATACCAATAGAAACCTGGTGTTTATATCAATAGAAACCTGGTGTTTATATCAGTAGAAACCTGGTGTTTATATCAGTAGAAACCTGGTGTTTATATCAGTAGAAACCTGGTGTTTATACCAGTAGAAACCTGGTGTTTATATCAGTAGAAACCTGGTGTATATATCAATAGAAACCTGGTGTTTATACCAATAGAAACCTGGTGTTTATATCAGTAGAAACCTGGTGTTTATACCAGTAGAAACCTGGTGTTTATATCAGTAGAAACCTGGTGTTTATATCAATAGAAACCTGGTGTTTATACCAGTAGAAACCTGGTGTTTATATCAGTAGAAACCTGGTGTTTATATCAGTAGAAACCTGGTGTTTATACCAGTAGAAACCTGGTGTTTATATCAATAGAAACCTGGTGTTTATATCAGTAGAAACCTGGTGTATATACCAATAGAAACCTGGTGTTTATATCAGTAGAAACCTGGTGTATATACCAATAGAAACCTGGTGTTTATATCAGTAGAAACCTGGTGTTTATACCAGTAGAAACCTGGTGTTTATATCAGTAGAAACCTGGTGTTTATATCAGTAGAAACCTGGTGTTTATACCAATAGAAACCTGGTGTTTATATCAATAGAAACCTGGTGTTTATATCAGTAGAAACCTGGTGTTTATACCAGTAGAAACCTGGTGTTTATATCAGTAGAAACCTGGTGTTTATACCAGTAGAAACCTGGTGTTTATATCAGTAGAAACCTGGTGTTTATACCAATAGAAACCTGGTGTTTATATCAATAGAAACCTGGTGTTTATACCAGTAGAAACCTGGTGTTTATATCAGTAGAAACCTGGTGTTTATACCAATAGAAACCTGGTGTTTATACCAGTAGAAACCTGGTGTTTATATCAATAGAAACCTGGTGTTTATACCAATAGAAACCTGGTGTTTATACCAGTAGAAACCTGGTGTTTATACCAATAGAAACCTGGTGTTTATACCAGTAGAAACCTGGTGTTTATATCAATAGAAACCTGGTGTTTATACCAATAGAAACCTGGTGTTTATACCAGTAGAAACCTGGTGTTTATATCAGTAGAAACCTGGTGTTTATACCAATAGAAACCTGGTGTTTATACCAGTAGAAACCTGGTGTTTATATCAGTAGAAACCTGGTGTTTATACCAGTAGAAACCTGGTGTTTATATCAATAGAAACCTGGTGTTTATATCAGTAGAAACCTGGTGTTTATACCAATAGAAACCTGGTGTTTATACCAATAGAAACCTGGTGTTTATACCAATAGAAACCTGGTGTTTATACCAGTAGAAACCTGGTGTTTATATCAGTAGAAACCTGGTGTTTATATCAGTAGAAACCTGGTGTTTATATCAGTAGAAACCTGGTGTTTATACCAGTAGAAACCTGGTGTTTATATCAGTAGAAACCTGGTGTTTATATCAGTAGAAACCTGGTGTTTATACCAGTAGAAACCTGGTGTTTATATCAGTAGAAACCTGGTGTTTATACCAATAGAAACCTGGTGTTTATATCAGTAGAAACCTGGTGTTTATACCAGTAGAAACCTGGTGTTTATATCAATAGAAACCTGGTGTTTATATCAGTAGAAACCTGGTGTTTATACCAATAGAAACCTGGTGTTTATATCAGTAGAAACCTGGTGTTTATATCAGTAGAAACCTGGTGTTTATATCAATAGAAACCTGGTGTTTATATCAGTAGAAACCTGGTGTTTATATCAGTAGAAACCTGGTGTTTATATCAGTAGAAACCTGGTGTTTATATCAATAGAAACCTGGTGTTTATACCAGTAGAAACCTGGTGTTTATATCAGTAGAAACCTGGTGTTTATACCAGTAGAAACCTGGTGTTTATATCAGTAGAAACCTGGTGTTTATACCAATAGAAACCTGGTGTTTATATCAGTAGAAACCTGGTGTTTATACCAGTAGAAACCTGGTGTTTATACCAGTAGAAACCTGGTGTTTATACCAGTAGAAACCTGGTGTTTATATCAGTAGAAACCTGGTGTTTATATCAGTAGAAACCTGGTGTTTATATCAGTAGAAACCTGGTGTTTATATCAATAGAAACCTGGTGTTTATACCAATAGAAACCTGGTGTTTATACCAATAGAAACCTGGTGTTTATACCAGTAGAAACCTGGTGTTTATATCAGTAGAAACCTGGTGTTTATACCAATAGAAACCTGGTGTTTATACCAGTAGAAACCTGGTGTTTATATCAGTAGAAACCTGGTGTTTATACCAGTAGAAACCTGGTGTTTATATCAATAGAAACCTGGTGTTTATATCAGTAGAAACCTGGTGTTTATACCAATAGAAACCTGGTGTTTATACCAATAGAAACCTGGTGTTTATACCAATAGAAACCTGGTGTTTATACCAGTAGAAACCTGGTGTTTATATCAGTAGAAACCTGGTGTTTATATCAGTAGAAACCTGGTGTTTATATCAGTAGAAACCTGGTGTTTATACCAGTAGAAACCTGGTGTTTATATCAGTAGAAACCTGGTGTTTATATCAGTAGAAACCTGGTGTTTATACCAGTAGAAACCTGGTGTTTATATCAGTAGAAACCTGGTGTTTATACCAATAGAAACCTGGTGTTTATATCAGTAGAAACCTGGTGTTTATACCAGTAGAAACCTGGTGTTTATATCAATAGAAACCTGGTGTTTATATCAGTAGAAACCTGGTGTTTATACCAATAGAAACCTGGTGTTTATATCAGTAGAAACCTGGTGTTTATATCAGTAGAAACCTGGTGTTTATATCAATAGAAACCTGGTGTTTATATCAGTAGAAACCTGGTGTTTATATCAGTAGAAACCTGGTGTTTATATCAGTAGAAACCTGGTGTTTATATCAATAGAAACCTGGTGTTTATACCAGTAGAAACCTGGTGTTTATATCAGTAGAAACCTGGTGTTTATACCAGTAGAAACCTGGTGTTTATATCAGTAGAAACCTGGTGTTTATACCAATAGAAACCTGGTGTTTATATCAGTAGAAACCTGGTGTTTATATCAATAGAAACCTGGTGTTTATACCAGTAGAAACCTGGTGTTTATATCAGTAGAAACCTGGTGTTTATACCAGTAGAAACCTGGTGTTTATACCAGTAGAAACCTGGTGTTTATATCAGTAGAAACCTGGTGTTTATATCAGTAGAAACCTGGTGTTTATATCAGTAGAAACCTGGTGTTTATATCAGTAGAAACCTGGTGTTTATACCAGTAGAAACCTGGTGTTTATATCAATAGAAACCTGGTGTTTATACCAGTAGAAACCTGGTGTTTATATCAGTAGAAACCTGGTGTTTATATCAATAGAAACCTGGTGTTTATATCAATAGAAACCTGGTGTTTATACCAGTAGAAACCTGGTGTTTATATCAGTAGAAACCTGGTGTTTATATCAGTAGAAACCTGGTGTTTATATCAATAGAAACAGATGGAGTCATATATCAGCTCATTGTTTATTATTTATTGATTATTGATTATTGATTATTTATTCTCATTCAGCTGCTTCAGTGTCTGATTCAGGATGAATTCTCTGGATTTACTCACTGTTGTTTTCTTGTTTTCTCCTCCACCTCCTCCACCTCCACCTCCTCCACCTCCACCTCCTCCACCTCCTCCACCTCCACCTCCATCACCACCTCCTCCTCCACCTCCTCCACCTCCTTCACCTCCATCACCACCTCCACCTCCTCCTCCACCACCTCCACCTCCTCCACCTCCACCACCTCCACCACCTCCACCTCCTCCACCTCCACCACCTCCACCACCTCCACCTCCTCCACCTCCACCTCCATCACCACCACCTCCTCCACCTCCTCCTCCTCCTGCAGGTCTAATAATCCATGAGGGTTCCTCCGTGTACCGTATCTTTAAACGCTGGCAGGCTGTGAACCAGCAGTGGAAGGTTCTGAACTATGAGAAGTCCAAGGACCTCGGCGACCCGCTGAGCTCCGGCGGCGGGAAGACGGCGGCGTCCCGCGGTTCCCGCGGCAACGGCCACGGCCTGGCGAGCGGCAGCGGCGGGCGTCAGAGCCGACGTCTCAGGACTATCCTGAACCACCACTGTGGATACACCATCCTACACATCCTCAGCCAGCTGAGGCCCAACGACCCCCGGATCAGCGCCGCCGCCAACAGGGAGGTCGTGATGAGGGTCACCACCGTATGAGCTGCACGAGGACAGGAACCAGCCCCACCTGGTGTCGACCCGTGTAACGAGCCCACGGACAGGAACCAGCCCGACCTGGTGTCGACCCGTGTAACGAGCCCACGGACTGCAACGGACACGATACTCATTAATAAACACTGAACTAAAGACTCGTCAGAGAGGAGCAGTTTGATGTTTCTACCAACAGAAGCCACACCTCCTTTTTAATGAAGAAGGAGCTGATGGAGTTAGTGGAGGAGTTGAAGGACGAGTCAATTCTGTGAAGAGACGAGTCACAGCAGCCTTTGTTACACAGATTAATTATTAATTAATTCAATTATTATTAGCTCATTAAACACACAACTTCACTTCTTCTGTTCTATAACATGTTATTATATGTTAGAAATTATATGTTATAACAGAGTTGGTGTTTAACGACACACACCAACGTTGTTATAGCAACGGTGTTATAGTTTATTATAGTTTATTATGGTTTATTATGGTTTATTATGGTTTATTATGGTTTATTATAGTTTATTATGGTTTATTATAGTTTATTATAGTTTATTATGGTTTATTATAGTTTATTATAGTTTATTATAGTTAACTTTGTTATAACTATAATAACAGATTCTTTGACTTTAATAATACAACAATAACGTTGTTATTATAGTTATAACAACGTTGGGAGATTATTAAAATCAAAGAATCCAAATAAACAGGAATCAATACCAAAATAGAATTGATTAATAATTCATATTCTATTTAATAATAATAATAATAATAATAATAATAATAATAATAATAATAATAATAATATAGAATAGATGGAACAGAACATTAGAACATCCATTAGAATAACATTAATATATAGATTGATGATGTTTTGGTTCATTAATTAATTTAAAGACATCAACTTTTGTTAAATAATGAAATTGATTTTCAATCATTGACAAATCGATCGATGATGTAATAGTTGAATTAATTGATTAATCGTTGCAGCTCTCCTTAAAATCTGTTCATGTCCCAGTGATTAGTTGATTAATTGATTAGTTTATAACTTTTACATTAATCACCAACTATTCTGATAATTGATTCATTGATTAATCAGTAAATGTGTAAATTCTCTGGTTCCAGCTTCTCTTCTCTGATTATTTCCTGTTTCTTTATTCTCTATAATAATAAACTGATGATCTTTGGACAGATAAACAGTTTTAGATGTTCTGACTGTTTTACATGAGCAGCTTCTATATTTTAAAGCCTCAACACTCGTTAACAGTGATTGACACTAATCTGCAGATTAACGAGTTAATTAAATCCCTGAATCAGACCTGAATCAGAGTCAAGTTAACAATAACTGTTAAATTCCAGAAACTGCAGCAAATTCTTTTCTATTTAAACAACATTAAAAACGTGGATTTAACAAGGAAATAACCAGAGAATGTGAAATATCAGACTGTTTAGATGCAAAGGTTTTAATTAGTGATAATGAGATTTAAGGAATTTCAGTGAGAAATTACTACTAAATTTAACTGGTATATCTAATGTATATAGTATTATATAGTATTATATAGTATTATATAGTACTAGTATATATATATAGTATTATATAGTACTAGTATATATATATAGTATTATATAGTATATATAGTATATATAGTATTATATAGTACTAGTATATATAGTATTATATAGTATATATAGTATATAGTATATATAGTATATAGTATTTCTAGTAAATTCCTGTTTTCATGAGTAGATTTTACTCATTTTACTTCAGTAAATTTGCTGCATTTCATTTCAAATTTCTGTAAAAACATTATTTTTTATTTTCTGATGTTTTAATTGGCTGCTTCTTCTTATTTTATCATTATTTCAGTTTAATTCTGAGGGAAATAATCTTTAAGGATAATATTTTATTATTATTATTGTTATTTTTTGTAAAAACAACATTTTTTCCAGAATTGTAGTTTTTTTTATTTATTACAGAAAAAAATCATTAAAATCATTAGAATATAATTTTTTCTCAGAATTCAAAGTAAAAGATGTTTTTTTTTATTTTTCCACAAATAAAATGTTTTGACATTTTCTCTGAATTCTGAGGAAAAACTCTTTAAGGATGATTTGTTGTATTTTTCTTCCTAATCTGATTTTTTTTATTTATTCCAGAAAAAATAGTTTGATTTTTTTTTTGATTTTTTTTTCAGAATTCTGTGAAATAATTTATTTATTTAGGATCATTTATTTATTTTATTTAGTGAATTGTTGGAGGCGTTTAATTTAATTTAAAGTGTGAAACCAGCTGATGTGACTCGTCTCTTTACATGAATTTATTGGTGTTTTGCATCAAACCAGATGTTTGGTCATAAACTGCAGTAACAGCTGTTTTTGTCCCTTTAACTCCTTCACTATGAAATCACCCATTAACAGACATTAAACATGGGGGGGGGGGGGGGGTGTAAACGCTTTATAATCAACATTACGACGTTTTCCAAGTTGAATATCAGGATGAACAGAGACGTTTTCTCTTTGTTTTCATCCTTCGTTTTATTTCTTCCTTTTTTTTTACTCATTTTTGATTTTGTACGTCTGAGTTTTTAAGAGGAAAAACATGTAACTCCATTCAGGACAAAAAACAAAACAAAAACTGATGTAAAATGATGTTTAAACCATTTCTACAAGCTACAACCGATGATGCTGGTAATAAATCGACCGAAAACTGAAATAAACACGGTGAAAAGGTGACGACAACAGAACAAATAAAAAGAGGAGTCAACAGGATTTCAGTGACACTTTCTGCAATAAAGTATGTACATTTCACAGGGATTTTTGCATGGGTATATTAATTTTATTCTTCATCACATAACATGAAGCACATGACAGATTTTGCTCTATTTCGAATGGTGCTTGCCAAAATAAAAACACTTTAAAAACGTCTCATTTCATTGCAACAACTTTTTTTGCAGCTCAGACTCAGATTGTTGCTGCTGATGATTTGATATCGACCTCAAATATCGGATTAAAACGGGGATCAGACGATCTGTTGTTACACAAGCCTCACTCCTTTGACCTTTGACCTTTGTGGCGTGGACGGTTCAGGTCGTTTTCTGGTGTGAAAATGTCATGAGGTGATTTTAGGGAAATAAAACGTTGGTTATTTTATAATATTTAATAAGTCATTTAATCTGGTTTTGATGATAAGAAGGTTTATATTAATTAGAGATGCAGCGATTAGTTGATTAATTGATTAGTTTCCAACTGTCACGTTAATCAATAACTATTTTAATAATCGATGAATCAATTAGATTTTTTTCATTTTTCTAATTATAAAATGTGTAAATTCTCTGGTTCCAGCTTCTCTTCTCTGATTATTTCCTGGTTTCTTTAGTCTCTATAATAATAAACTGATGACTGACACTTCACAGGATCTAGAACAGAACCCTGAGGAACCCCACATTTGATTTCACATCCAACTATTTTGGTAATCAACTAATGGATCAGAGTCATTGATTAATCAGTAAATGTATAAATTCTCTGGTTCCAGCTTCTCTTCTCTGATTATTTCCTGGTTCATCAGCATCAGCATCATCAGCATCAGCATCAGCATCAGCATCAGCATCAGCATGAATCAGTGTCATGTTTTCAGTCAGAATCCATCGTCAAGGACAGATTCAAACAGCTTTTTATTCAGGTTTCACTGTTTTTAATCAGTTTTTCATGTGTTTATTCAGTTTTCCATGTGTTTATTCAGTTTTTCATGTGTTTATTCCCTTTTTTCATGTGTTTATTCCCTTTTTTCATGTTTTTATTCAGTTTTTCATGTGTTTATTCCGTTTCTCATGTGTTTATTCCGTTTCTCATGTGTTTATTCAGTTTTTCATGTGTTTATTCCCTTTTTTCATGTGTTTATTCCCTTTTTTCATGTGTTTATTCCCTTTTCTCATGTGTTTATTCCCTTTTTTCATGTGTTTATTCTGTTTCTCATGTGTTTATTCCGTTTCTCATGTGTTTATTCCCTTTTTTCATGTGTTTATTCCCTTTTTTCATGTGTTTATTCCCTTTTTTCATGTGTTTATTCCCTTTTCTCATGTGTTTATTCCCTTTTTTCATGTGTTTATTCCCTTTTTTCATGTGTTTATTCTGTTTCTCATGTGTTTATTCCGTTTCTCATGTGTTTATTCCCTTTTTTCATGTGTTTATTCCCTTTTTTCATGTGTTTATTCCCTTTTTTCATGTGTTTATTCCCTTTTCTCATGTGTTTATTCCCTTTTTTCATGTGTTTATTCCCTTTTTTCATGTGTTTATTCTGTTTCTCATGTGTTTATTCCCTTTTTTCATGTGTTTATTCCCTTTTTTCATGTGTTTATTCTGTTTCTCATGTGTTTATTCCCTTTTCTCATGTGTTTATTCCCTTTTTTCATGTGTTTATTCCCGTTTCTCATGTGTTTTCTCCTCAGTGACTCCGTGAGCAGCGTATTTCTCTCATATTTTAAAGCCTCAGCCTCGTTAACAGTGATTGACATTAATCTGCAGATTAACCAGTTAATTAAAACCTTCAGGCTGAATCAGAGTAAAGTTCTTTTCCTGCAGTAACTTACAGAAACAAGTCATTCAGAGACATAATCACCTGCTGTTAACATATTTACTGATGTCAAACTTTGATTATAAATGATTTTATACAAACGTTCATCTTCAGGATGTAAATGCTCAGTTTGGTGCTAATAGAGATTTAATGGTCAGTTTGGACGTGAGCCTGGAATTAACGGAGGATCTGAGGCGTAGAAACAGGAAGTTGCTGCTGTTAGTGAAGGAGAAGCTGCAGTTTCATGTTCCACAGGAAATAAAATGGTTTTCATGATGCAGCGGATCTGAAAGAGATTGTTGACGAATGTGGAACAGAACGATGATAAAAATCAGTTTAGACAACTGAAAAACTCTATTTATGATCAGAATATATATATATATATATATATATAATAACTGAAGCGTCTAATATGAACCTTTTTATTCCTGCTACACACAGAACATCAGCTGTTATCATGGATTCATTCACATATAATATATATATATATATATATATATATATATATATATATATATATATATATAATGACACATTTTTATATTTATTTTACTTGGTATTTTTACTATAATTCTATTTTAATTTAAAAAATCACATTTTTAAAAATTATTTTATTATTTATGTTAAATAATTTTTATTTAGTTCATATTATTATTGTTATTATTATTATTATTATTATTATTATTATTATTATTATATTCCATATTATATTATTATTTTAATACAAAAATCAGGCTCAATGTTTTGTTAATATATTAATATTATTATATTCATATATTTTATTATAATTCATATAATATAATAATATTATATTATAATAAAAATCATTTTATTTTTTATGTTATATTATTTTATTTTGTTAATATTATTTTTTTATTTAGTTCATATTATTATTATTATATTTTATATTTTATTATATTTTGTTATTAAAATGTTTCTTGATTATGTTTATTTGATCTATTCTAATACAAAAAACAGGTTAAATGTTTTGTTAATATATTCATATATTTTATTATAATTTAACTGTTTTAATATTTTTATAAATTATTTCATTATTTATTTTAAATTATTTTTATTTATTTCATATTATTTTATTATTTAGTTCATGCTATTATTATTATTATTATTATTATTATTATTATTATTATTCCAGTTCTATATTTCAACAAACCCTAAAAACTACCATATTTTTAATTAAAATATCTTTTTATTTATATTAATTTGATTTATTTGAAGACAGAAAAACATGTGAATTATTTTTATTAATATACTTTTAATGAATAAACCAGCTGTTATCATGGTGTGTTCCATAGAGGGTTAAACCATTTAGTCAGTTTGTGGAAAATGTGTTTTTATTATAATATTATAAATTATAATTGAATTAATCAGTTAATTGTTTCAGGCTGAAACGTTGAAACGTTTAAATCTAATGTGAAAATGTGGAGCAGCATCTTCATCATGTGTCTCCACCCAGTGGACACGTCACTTCCTGTTTAACCTGAAAACACAGATTCCTGCTTTAAATGGAGTTTAAATGATGTTTAAATGATGTTTAACTGATGTTTAAATGATGTTTAAATGGAGTTTAAATTATGTTTAAATGCTGTTTAAATGATGTTTAAATGCTGTTTAAATGATGTTTAAATGCTGTTTAAATGGAGTTTAAATTATGTTTAAATGCTGTTTAAATGATGTTTAAATGCTGTTTAAATGATGTTTAAATACTGTTTAAATGGAGTTTAAATTATGTTTAAATGCTGTTTAAATGATGTTTAAATGCTGTTTAAATGATGTTTAAATGCTGTTTAAATGATGTTTAAATACTGTTTAAATGGAGTTTAAATTATGTTTAAATGATGTTTAAATGCTGTTTAAATGATGTTTAAATGATGTTTAAATGATGTTTAAATGCTGTTTAAATGATGTTTAAATGATGTTTAAATGCTGTTTAAATGATGTTTAAATGATGTTTAAATGATGTTTAAATGCTGTTTAAATGATGTTTAAATGATGTTTAAATGATGTTTAAATGATGTTTAAATGATGTTTAAATGATGTTTAAATGATGTTTAAATGATGTTTAAATGATGTTTAAATGATGTTTAAATGATGTTTAAATGATGTTTAAATGCTGTTTAAATGATGTTTAAATGCTGTTTAAATGCTGTTTAAATGATGTTTAAATGATGTTTAAATGGTGTTTAACTGATGTTTAACTGATGTTTATGTTTAAATGATGTTTAAATGATGTTTAAATGATGTTTAAATGCTGTTTAAATGATGTTTAAATGATGTTTAAATGCTGTTTAAATGCTGTTTAACTGATGTTTAACTGGTGTTTATGTTTAAATAATGCTGTTTTCACATTAATTCACTCCTTTTCTCTGTATTCCTGGATGTTCCGTGTTTCTGCTGGAGGGTTTTGGTTCAAACAGTGAAACTGGAGTTTCAGGAAGTTCAGGCTGAAACTCGTCACTGGAAAACACTTTGTTTTGTTTCTGGAGGAATTTCTGTCCTTTACCTGACTTTTTATATTTATTCTATATTTATTCTATTATATATTATATTATATTATAATATTATATTATATTTCTTCTTACTTACTACAAAATAAAAGCATCATTTGGTGCAAACAGGCTGCAAATATACACAGAAACAGTCAATTCAGGTTAAAGAATCAGTTAAAGTTGATGTGGAAACGTCATTATTCTCATTCTTTACTAATTAACTTTTATTTTTAATACTTGAGTCCATTTAAAACTTCTACTCAATAAAATCCCAGCAGGTGATTAAACTTCTACTAAAGTATCTGTATTTATTGTTTATAGATCCTGAATCATTATCAATCCTTATTATTTATCATGACTGCATCAAAGCAGCGATGCTGCAGATTTATATTTATTTATTTATTGACTTTGAACAGAAAGAGTAAAACTATGATTTAAATATATTAAAATAGATTTAACAATGTACATGTAACTGTGATGAAAGCTGAAAAAGAATCACTGCATCATTTTTACTGTGGATTTTATTTTGAAACTCACGTTCTCCGCCAAGACTTTTATTTTGAAAGGTACTACAATTAAGCGGTTTCTTTTTGGGTGAAAACCGTGTTTCACATTCAAAACACACTTTTCTTAAATATGAAACGTTATATTTGGATGATTTGTATGTTTATTTCTGTCCCAGAAACCGGAAACAACCCATGTTCTCTGCTAAGACTTTTATTTTGAAATGTAAAAAAGAGGAAATTCGAAATTGAAGCGGTTTTTACTTTTTTCTGAGTAAACGTATGTTTTATTTTCATAATATTAAAACAAGATCAACCTGTTTTACATCAATTTAGTTTAATTTAGGTTTTCTGTGTACGTCCCAGAAACCGGAAATAACTCGCTGCGATTTTTATTTTGAAAGTAAAAACAGGAAATTAAACATTTTGGAATACACGTATTTAAAACATCTTAATGAGTTAAACGTGTGTTTTATCTTCTATAATTCCTCGTCTACGACTTTTATTTTGATTTTATTTTACGTCTTTTTTTCTGTATCAGTTTACTTTTATTTTGATAGTCTGTTAATTCGTGGTAGCGGAAACGCTCGGACCGATACTGACGTGTTATTTGACCGGGTCAGACAGGTTTATGCTTCACTTCCGGCTGTCGGCACCTGCTCAGGTGAGTCAACACCTTCAGTCCGAGGAGCATGTCCAGCTGCTGCAGCAATAAACCGGAATGAACCTTTGACCTCAAACTTTATTCAAAAATAAAAGTGGAGTCCAGCAGCATGGAGCAGGTGTTCTCCTTCCTGCGCTCAGGTGAGTTTGTCTTCGCTTCTTCTTCATTAGTGAATCTCACCTGAGGCTCGTTGTAACCCAGAAACGTTCAGATCTGATTTATAGCGGACAAAGTTCATTAGAAGAATAAAGTTTTCACTCTGATCATTTCCGGTGCAGCAATAACAGAAACTCAGGAACTGAGTTTTGCTGTGATCAGAGTTTTGATCTGAGGAGAAGTTTTTTAGGTCAGAAGAAACAATAAAAGAATTAAAGATGTTGATGTATTTAAACTGATCCAACTGTTTATTCCTGATGAACTAATGGGAGAAAAATAAGAAAAATAATTAATAATAGTAATAAAACTAATTTCTGACTCATTGATCTGTTTATCGTTTCCTCTAATCAGTGATTTTTGGTGAAATATCAGTTAAATATTTAAATGTGTTAATGAAGCAGCAGCTTCATCTCATTATTTATTAGTTTAATCTACGTTTAATAAATCACTGACGTTGTTGATGAATCTGAGTCGACGTCTTTAAACTAAGAAAAATCCACTAGTCACTAAATCACTGTCTGTTCCTCATCAACCGATGAAAGTTAAACATTAATAAGTGTAAATAAACGTGAATAAATAATTTATATCAGACATTTAATGTGTATTAATCTACAGCAACAACATAATTCATGTTATTACAGCTGTTTTTCTGTTTAGCAGCTTAACCTGATGATGATCCTGGAGCTTTTCTCACGGTTCTGACGCATCATGTTTTTGTGTGTGTGTGTGTGTGTGTGTGTGTGTGTGTGTGTGTGTGTGTGTGTGTGTGTGTGTGTGTGTGTGTGTGTTTTCAGCAGGTACTAACCTTCCTCCTCCTCCTCCTGAAAACATCCACATTTCTTCGCTGCCTCCAACTTTTCCTTCAGATCAGACGCAACAAACTGGAGGTAAAATATTTCACCACTTTCCTGATGTTCAGCCTCATTTTCAGCCTGAAACACGTGTTTTTCTGTGATTATCGAATAAACATCGTGATATTTCACTTTTCATTCTGACTGAGATTCATTCAATCATTAATTCATTAATTAATTGTTTTTCATTTAATAAAACCCAGCATGGGGGCGACACTGTGGAGCAGGGGTTAAAGCTGTTGCCTCACAGCAAGAAGGTCGCAGGTTCAAGACCTCCTTGGTCCTGGGTCTGGGACCTTTCTGTGTGGAGTTTGCATGTTCTCCCCGTGTCTGCGTGGGTTTTCACCAGGTTCTCCAGCTTCCTCCCACAGTCCAAACACATGCTGAGGTTAATTGGAGACTCTAAATTGCCTGTAGGTGTGAGTGTGTGAGTGAATGGTGTGTGTGCCCCACAATTGGCTGGAGACCATCTGGGGTGTATCCTGCCTCTCGCCGTAACGCGCTGGGATTGGCTCCAGCAGACCATGTGACCCTAATGAGGAATAAGCAGGTATAGAAAATGACTGAAAACTCAGCATGAAGTTAAAGCATTAAACATCACATGAAAATATAGTTACACTAACAAAATAGAGCAAATACATTTTAAAATAAATAAATGATATAAATACATTAATTCATTAAATCAAATGAAAAATAAATTAGTAAGTAAATAAATAAAAATAATAAATAAATTAATAAAAAAAAACTGAGAACAGAAAATAAATTTAAACATAAATTAAATGTATTTAATAAACAACAACCAGTGTACAAATGAAGAATTAAAATATAATAATAAAGAAATAGGTGCAAAACAGAATAAATACATTAAAAACAAACAAACATGAGATAAATAAAAGTTTTAAATAAATAAATATTAATTCACACATTGACGTCCACTCGGTATCCACCATTCTCCATATTACACAATAACACAATAACAGGAGAAACAGCTGAACTGATGTGTGTGAATCTGCAGCAGCTGAACTCATGTGTGTGAATCTGCAGCAGCTGAACTGATGTGTGTGAATCTGCAGCAGCTGAACTGATGTGTGTGAATCTGCAGCAGCTGAACTGATGTGTGTGAATCTGCAGCAGCTGAACTGATGTGTGTGAATCTGCAGCAGCTGAACTCGTGTGTGAATCTGCAGCAGCTGAACTGATGTGTGTGAATCTGCAGCAGCTGAACTCGTGTGTGAATCTGCAGCAGCTGAACTCATGTGTGTGAATCTGCAGCAGCTGAACTCATGTGTGTGAATCTGCAGCAGCTGAACTCATGTGTGTGAATCTGCAGCAGCTGAACTCATGTGTGTGAATCTGCAGCAGCTGAACTCATGTGTGTGAATCTGCAGCAGCTGAACTCATGTGTGTGAATCTGCAGCAGCTGAACTCATGTGTGTGAATCTGCAGCAGCTGAACTGATGTGTGTGAATCTGCAGCAGCTGAACTGATGTGTGTGAATCTGCAGCAGCTGAACTGGTGGAAGATAAACGTGTGATAGAAACGAACCGAACACGCGGCGGCGTCTTCCTGCAGAAACACGGCGACGGCGGCAGCAGCAGCTACTTGGAGCAGCGAGTCCCGGTTCCTGAGGAGGAGGCTGAGGTGAGTGAAGCAGCCTGATGTTGTTGTTGGGTTCTGATGGTCCAGGTTCTGAAGCTCCAGTCTCTCCTCCAGTGCGGCATCAGCCTTCGTAAACTCTGGGCCTTCACTGGTCCGGGCTTCCTGATGAGCATCGCTTACCTGGACCCAGGTAACATCGAGTCAGACCTGCAGTCTGGGGCCAAAGCTGGATTCAAGGTGAGGAACTGGACGTGTTGTTGAACCTCACGGTGACGTCTGCACTGATCCTTTAAATCATCAATTAAGATGAAAATGAACAGTTTAGCATCAGTTTCCAACACAAGGAGGATGAAGATGAGTGAGAACTCATCGAAATAAACGAAATAAAAGAAGACTTTTAAAGTGGCTTCATCCACTGTTCAGATTAATCACAGGGAATCATGTGAAACAGATCATATTTCATTAGATGTCGCCTCGTTTACATGTTCAAACCTAACGACAAAACCTGTAATTCAACTAATATTTGTCTTATTGTAAGTGATAAACATGAGAAGTTTCATATCTGTTAGTTTACAGGCTGGAAAATGACCTTTATGTGGATTTACTGGAACCTGATACTAGTTAAAACCTCAGAGTTATGTGAGGTTTTCTTTCATAAATGAATCTACTACTGAAAACAGGTCATTACAGAGAAATAAACAGCGGTTTATCATCAACATATCAAGAAACCGTCATGAGCCTGAACTCATCAAAGACCTGGTTGTTGGTTTAGAGTTGGAGCTGATTATTAACGACTTTATTAAACTCTTTGTGTCCCATACTTACTTCTTTATCTTTGCTTTGTACATAAATTAGTTTCCAGTTTTTTTTCTTTAAGTTTTAAATAAAGTTTTTTATCAGTAGTAAAACAGATTTTTTTTTATTTTTCTAACTCTATTTGTTCTATAACATCAACATCAGTAGATTCTGACTCTTCTGTTGGACATTTATTTAATTCCAGGTTTAAGTCCAATAATCTTTGTGTTTGTAGAGAAATTCAACATTTATTATTATTTACAGCAGGAAACTGATGAATAAACCTGTTATAAGTGATTAAAGGTACAATACGTAAGATTTAGCAGCAAATGGAATATATATATATATATATATATATATATATATATATATATATATATATATATATATATATATTCCAGAGAGATTCTCATCCATTCCCCACGTATTTATATATATATGTTATATAACATTATAAAGTATATGCACCTATAGTTCTATAAACTATAATAAATAGTATTTTCTAAGTGAAGTCGAGGTCAAACAGACGTGAAACATGAACCTTCACATCGTTTCTTGTTAATTTTCCTGAAAACGTTGGTGACTCATTAAAAATCATTTAACTCATGAGTCACTGTTTAAACCAAAAACTGTTAAATGAATAAGAAACTGTCAGTGGAAGAGTTCAGGTTATTTCTGTAGAAACCTGATGTCATCCACAGCTCTATGAATAAATTATAACTTATATGTGTTACAGCAGAATAACGACAGGAAACTGCATAAAGAATATTATTATAAAGATGTTAAAACTGGACGTAACATTATAATGATGTTAGAGCCGGGCACAGAATAACATGAAGACATTAAAGTGAATAGATAATAAAAGTATAAAGACATTAAAACAGCAAGAGAATATAATACATAATGTTTATATATATATATATATATATATATATATATATATATATATATATATCCTTTCTAGTGGCTTATTTACCTCTACCTCCATTTTTTTCAATCTTTAGTGATTTAAATTCTACAAACTAATAAAGTTGTTGGTTTTGTAACTAAGACCCAACAGTAAATGACGTTTATTTTAATTAAACAGCATTTAATTAACAGCGTTGATATAAACAGAGAAACATGGAGAGAACGTACACTAGTGACCACCAAGAAAATAAAACCTTCAGGTGAAAAGACGACGTACTGGTGATTTTTGTTGTAGTCAGAGAAACGGCAGCAGTTTGAGTAGGAGATGACAGATGATAGCAGAGATTCATCAATGAACTTCCTGCCTTCAGGTTTATTATGGAGCTGCAGGTGACTTGTTATCTGAAGGTGTGACTGGATCTCAGGTTGAAGAACGGAGGTCGTTAAAGGAGAAGTTGTTCAGCTTCTACAGGAAAGAAGAAAAGTGATTATAGAAGCTGCTGTTCTTAAAGATAGAAGCTGATCTGTAAGAAATCAGCTGATCATTTACTGAAGAACAGGATGATGAACCCACGTTGAACCTGTCTGTCCACCACTAGTAGTACTAGTGATTCACTAGTAGTAGTATGTAGTATGTAGTATGTAGTATGTAGTAGTATGTAGTATGTAGTAGTATGTAGTAGTATGTAGTAGTATGTAGTAGTAGTATGTAGTAACCTCTGCTGTCTGTCCACCACCCGTCCATGTTGGACGTGATTCACTAGTATGTAGTATGTAGTAGTAGTATGTAGTAGTATGTATTATGTAGTAGTAGTATGTAGTAGTATGTAGTAGTAGTATGTAGTATGTAGTAGTAGTATGTAGTAGTAGTATGTAGTAGTATGTATTATGTAGTAGTAGTATGTAGTAGTATGTATTATGTAGTAGTAGTATGTAGTAGTAGTAGTATGTAGTATGTAGTAGTAGTATGTAGTAGTATGTATTATGTAGTAGTAGTATGTAGTAGTATGTAGTAGTAGTATGTAGTAGTATGTAGTAGTAGTATGTAGTAGTAGTATGTAGTAATAGTATGTAGTAGTATGTAGTAGTAGTATGTAGTAGTATGTAGTATGTAGTAGTAGTATGTAGTATGTAGTAGTAGTATGTAGTAGTATGTAGTAGTAGTATGTAGTAGTAGTATGTAGTAATAGTATGTAGTAGTATGTAGTAGTAGTATGTAGTAGTATGTAGTAGTAGTATGTAGTAGTAGTATGTAGTAATAGTATGTAGTAGTATGTAGTAGTAGTATGTAGTAGTATGTAGTATGTAGTAGTAGTATGTAGTATGTAGTAGTAGTATGTACTAAGTATTTTAGATGAAAGTTACTGAGACAGAAAACTCCGTCTCCGTGGTAACACCACATGCCGTCTCCATGGTAACACCACATGTCGTCTCCGTGGTAACACCACATGCTGTCTCCATGGTAACACCATGTCTCCTCCCAGCTGCTGTGGGTGCTGCTGGGCTCCACCATCATCGGTCTCCTGCTGCAGCGTTTGGCCGCTCGCCTCGGCGTCGTCACTGGGATGCACCTGGCTGAGGTCTGCAACCGCCAGTACCGCACGGTGAGGATAGACCTGACCCTGCACTGACCCTGACCCTAACCTGGACCCTCACCCTGACCCTGACCCTGCACTGACCCTGACCCTGCACTGACCCTGACCCTAACCCTGACCCTGACCCTGCACTGACCCTGACCCTGCACTGACCCTGACCCTAACCTGACCCTAACCCTGACCCTTTAATGTCATAAATAATGATTTTATTCTTGAATTCTTCATCCTTAATTTTTTTAAATTCATTTTATATTTGAAGACAACTGAACAGACAGATTTTATATATTCAACATCAAATTCTCTGAATTTGTGAACCTGAACAACTTTTAGTGGTTTAAATTCTGGTGATTAAATTAGAATCGACCTTTTTAACGGTTCAGACTTGATTTCTGGTTCTTGGGGAAGTTTGATTCTTCCTGATCATTTATTTTATATGAATAACTGAATCATTTAACAGCTTTTGTGAATCAAATGTGTTTTTCTGTTTTTAGCAGCAGTTTCCAAGGACAAAAATTCAATCCACATAAACTATAAAAGTTTTATCATAAATAAAATAAATAAATAAATATCATAAATAAATCAGATTTATTATTGAAAAATGGAATTATCTAAAAATGAATATGAAAAAATCCATGAATCAGTTTCACTATAGAATATTCCTGTGTGTTTCCTCTCTAATAAATGTATTTGTTACCATGGTGACCAGGTTCCTCCTGTGTGTTTCCTCTATAATTAGTGTATTTGTTGCCGTGGTGACCAGGTTCCTCCTGTGTGTTTCCTCTCTAATGAATGTATTTGTTGCCGTGGTGACCAGGTTCCTCCTGTGTATTTCCTCTATAATGAATGTATTTGTTGCCGTGGTGACCAGGTTCCTCCTGTGTATTTCCTCTATAATAAATGTATTTGTTGCCGTGGTGACCAGGTTCCTCCTGTGTATTTCCTCTATAATAAATGTATTTGTTGCCGTGGTGACCAGGTTCCTCCTGTGTATTTCCTCTATAATAAATGTATTTGTTGCCGTGGTGACCAGGTTCCTCCTGTGTGTTTCCTCTATAATGAATGTATTTGTTGCCGTGGTGACCAGGTTCCTCGGGTGCTGCTGTGGTTGATGGTTGAAGTCGCCATCATCGGTTCTGACATGCAGGAAGTCATCGGCTGTGCCATCGCCCTCAACCTGCTGTCGTCCGGCAGGTAGAGTCTTAACCAGCAGAACCAGCTGTTCACCCACAGATAAACACATCTGTTGGTACAGGAACCAGTGATGCTGCTAATTATAAGGTGTGTTCTTTCTGCCAGGATCCCTCTGTACGGCGGCGTCCTCATCACCATCATCGACACCTTTGTCTTCCTCTTCCTGGATAAATACGGTCGGTTCAACCTTCATCAGTAACAAACTCAAACTAACAACAAGAACTAAATCCTCTGTTTCCTTCAGGTCTGAGGAAGCTGGAGTTCTTTTTTGGTTTCCTCATCACGATCATGGCCATAACGTTTGGATATGAGGTAAAAACACATCTGCAAACATAGATGTTCTAAAGAGTTTATCTATATTTGATCTATATATTTCCTGTATATTTCCTGTATATTTTCTATATATTTCCTGTATATTTCCTGTATATTTTCTATATATTTCCTGTATATTTCCTGTATATTTTCTATATATTTCCTGTATATTTCCTGTATATTTCCTGTATATTTCCTGTATATTTCCTGTATATTTTCTATATATTTCCTGTATATTTCCTGCATATTTCCTGCATATTTCCTGTATATTTCCTGTATATTTTCTGTATATTTCCTGTATATTTCCTGTATATAGTATGTGGTGGTGAGTCCAGACCAGACTCAGCTGCTGAAGGGGATGTTTGTTCCTTACTGTGAAGGATGTGGTCCGACCCAGTTGAGTCAGGCTGTCGGCATCGTAGGAGCCGTTATAATGCCTCATAACATCTACCTCCACTCTGCCCTGGTCAAGGTGATGATGCTGCATAAACTACAATATAAATATAAATAAAATATATGGATATAAACCTGTATATTAACCTGAAAAGGGTTAGGATTAGCCCTAATCTAATCTAATCTGATCTGATCTGAAGACATTTGATATTAAAACTAAACTGAACTCCGTTCTGCTCTAACTGCAGACTGCAGCGCCCCCTGGTGGCTGTTATCTGTGAAACAGCAGCAGTGATATTATGATGATATTAATTAAATGATGCATGAATGTGTGATTTAAGCGTTTGTCCTGGTTCTTCTCTCCAGTCTCGTGAAGTGGATCGGACCAATCAGAAAGCGGTGAAGGAGGCCAACAAGTATTTCTTCCTGGAGTCCAGCATCGCTCTGTTCGTGTCCTTCCTCATCAACGTCTTCGTCGTGGCCGTTTTCGCTGAAGCGTTTTATGGACGATCCAACATGGAGGTGGTGAGTCACATGTCAGGTTTATAGGCAGATGAATGGATCTTCTTCTTCTTCTCCTTCATCATCTTCTATTCATATTTAACGTGTGATTCCAGAACCGTGTGTGTAATGAATCAGGAAGTCCTCACACGGATCTGTTTCCTCTGGACAACAGAACTCTGGAGGTGGATATTTATAAAGGGGTGAGTTTAAACACTATTATAGCTGATGATTTTCTGCTATTCAGCAGCATAAATAGACTCTGTGTATATATATATATATAATATAATATAATATAATATAATATAATATAATATAATATATGTTGGTGTCCCGGGTCCAGGGCGTCGTTCTGGGCTGTTTCTTCGGTCCAGCTGCTCTCTACATCTGGGCTGTCGGGATTCTAGCAGCTGGACAGAGCTCCACCATGACGGGAACCTACTCAGGACAGTTTGTTATGGAGGTCAGAGGTCAACACACACACATAGAAACACACACACACACACAGGGCTTCCTGAACCTGTTGTTGTTGTTGTTGTTTTCTTCAGGGCTTCCTGAACCTGTTGTTGTTGTTGTTGTTGTTGTTTTCTTCAGGGCTTCCCGAACCTGTTGTTGTTGTTGTTGTTTTCTTCAGGGCTTCCTGAACCTGTTGTTGTTGTTGTTGTTGTTTTCTTCAGGGCTTCCTGAACCTGTTGTTGTTGTTGTTGTTTTCTTCAGGGCTTCCTGAACCTGCGCTGGTCTCGTTTTGCTCGGGTTCTGTTGACTCGTTCTCTCGCCATCACACCGACGCTGCTCGTCGCTGTTTTCCAGGACGTTCATCATCTGACGGGAATGAACGACTTCCTCAACGTGCTGCAGAGCATGCAGGTCAGAAATAAACAAATAAACAATAAATAAATAAATAATAAACATAAACATGCAGGTCAGAAATAAACAAATAAATAATAAATAAATAAATAAATAATAAACAAACATGCAGGTCAGAAATAAACAAACAAACAAATAAATAAATAATAAACATAAACATGCAGGTCAGAAATAAACAAATAAACAATAAATAAATAAATAATAAACATAAACATGCAGGTCAGAAATAAATAATAAATAAATAATAATAATAAACATAAACATGCAGGTCAGAAATAAATAAATAAATAATTTATATTTATTATTTATTTTTAAAATGAAATTCAGTCTTGTTGTTTTCTCTGTTTCAGATTATTTCAGGTTTTGTGAAAATTTACCAGAATTCTTGTTCAGTTTCACACAGAAATTATGATGAATTAATTATAATAATAATTATTATTAATTAATTAATGTGCCTGTCACCTCCCTGTCATTTTTAAAATGAATAAGTAAAATAAATATATTCTTTAAATACTACATAATACAAGTAAAACGGCTTCCACACAAATAGAAAAAATATAAAATAAAATGATAATAAAATAAAAATATTAAAGGTGAAAATAATAAATAAATAAAATAAAAATTTAAAGTAATAAAATAGAAAAATTAAACATGAAAAATGAAATAAAATAAAGAAGTAATTAATATAAATGCATGGATGATATTAAAATACACATTTTAATGTAATGAAAAAAATAAAGGAACAGAATAAAAAACATAAATAGTATAAAAATGAAAACCTGCCAGAATGAATGAATGAAAGAATGGATGAATGAATGAATGGATGAATGAATAAATGAATGAATAAATGAATGAATGAATGGATGAATGAATAAATGAATGAATAAATGAATGAATAAATGAATGAATGAATGGATGAATGAATAAATGAATGAATAAATGAATGAATGGATGGATGGATGAATGAATGAAAGAATGGATGAATGAATGAATGAATGAATGAAAGAATGGATGAATTAATGAATGAATGAAAGAATGAATGAATGAATGGATGAAAGGTTGAATGAATGGTTACTGAGTTGTTTTCAGTCAATAATAAAGTATTTTCCAGTGTTTCATACAGAAATAAACAGTTTTTCTGAGTTTCCTTCGTTTCTTTTTCAGCTGCCGTTTGCTCTCATCCCCATCCTGACCTTCACCAGTTTACCGTCGCTCATGAACGACTTCGCCAACGGGTTGTACGTTTCCTTCATCTGAACGCCGCTGCTCTGATTCCTCGCTGTAAACACGTTTCTGTGGTTTCCTGCAGGGTTTACAGGATCGGAGGAGGCGTCGTGATCCTCGTCGTTTGTGCCATCAACGCGTATTTCGTGGTTGTTTACGTGACGGCGTTGAACAGCGCGTGGCTTTACGTTCTGGCTGCGTTCCTCTCCATCGCGTACCTGACGTTCGTGGGATATTTGGTACGTGACACAACTAATAAAACTGTGTTTGAGTTTTAATCATCCGTCAACGTAGCAGCTTGAAAAGGGCTGGTTTATTTCTGAAGTCTGGAAGGAAAATCCAAAACTACAAAATGCAAAACCTTCTGCAAATTACAATAAAACACATGTAAATGGGGGAAAAACATCCAATAAAACGATGAATAGTTTTATCTTTGTTTAATTGTTTAACTGAAGGAAATTCAACAGTAGTGTAGTAGATCCTAGTGTGGAGCCTTGGGGAACTCCACCAGTTGTTTAGTTATGCAAAGTCCTAAAGGTCCATTATAAAAGACATAAATAATATAGAGAATAATAAGAATAATATTAAAGAATTAGAAATTAAAAAGAAAAAGGACAAATAAAATATGAATAATAGTTTTATCTTTAATTGAACACATACAAGTTTTGATTTGTTTAATGCACTAAATCACTTTTCATATTGGATTAACGTCCCCTGGACATATTTTATGTGAATGTCTTTGTCATTTGCATAATTATAATTAACATATTTCATTGTTTTTCTATAATCTGAGGTAGTTTAAACATGTAGATGAATAGAAGAGGCCCCAGTATGGAGCCTTGGGGAACTCCACATTATTTATGTTTAGTTACTGAACTTACAGAGTTTTTGTCCTAAAGGTATAAATTATTTATCTTTCTATTTCTTTTATGATGCATTTTAAATTATTAATCCTTTTTTATCTTTTTATTTTACTTTTTTGGAACAAATCATCAGAACCAGGACAAGACGCATCAGATGTTTAGACGATTAATAAAGTGTGAACAAGTCAAACAGAGGAGTGAAGTCAAATAGTTTTTCTTTGTGCTGCAGTCGTGGTTATGTCTCATCGCTCTGGGAGTTTCCTGCCTGGACCCGACGCTGCGGAGAGGAAACGACACCACGATCCTCATCGAGCAGCAACCGGAGTTCGACTCCTGATACGAAGCTGTGAAACAACGACTGGACGTTTGTCTGGAAGGTTCAGCTCAGAGCAGCTGAACTGACCTGACGTCAGGATGGACCCGTTTATACAACACTTTCATGATCTATGCTGCTACAAACGTTCAATAATCAAGAAACAAAATGCCAAACTGTGTTTATTGTCCATAAATATCATCACATTTAACAGATTTAAAGGTTTACAGAGTGTTAATAATGTTTAAAGTCTTCAATTTCATAAATGAATAGGAAAAATATTTAGTCTCATCTGACGTACGCAGTAATTTTAGCTGTAAAGTATTTTTTTATATCTGATGATTACTGGTTGTAGGAGGTACATGAATATACACGTTATATACACGTTATATACATGTTATATACACGTTATATACACGTTATATACACGTTATATACACGTTATATGCACGTTATATACACGTTATATACACGTTATATACACGTTATATGCACGTTATATACACGTTATATACACGTTATATGCATGTTATATACACGTTATATACACGTTATATACACGTTATATA
>CM060480.1:357500-362500 GCA_030544235.1 Lepturacanthus savala | reverse complement strand
TTCCCTCCTATTGACGAAATATTCACTTTAAAACACAAATCAATGCACTAAATAATGCAGTTAATTTATTAAATGACACGTTTTCACCTGCAAATGAAACACATGTTATTACAAGATAAATATCTATAAGATTTAATACCATGATTTATTATAGTAAGTTATTCTAAGAGCTGAGGTCAGATTAATATCTGAAGCTATTATTGATCCAGTATTTGTCTCTTATTATTGATCAGGAAGCCTTTATTCATTTAACATGTATTTATGTATTTAACAGCTGGACATTTCCTCGTTTTTCTCTTATTTTTAATGCTTTATTCTTCTCTAATGACTCTAAAATACAAACCAACACACTAAATAATGCAGATATTCACTTATTTAATGATATGTTGACTCTGCAGCATGTTTTCACCTGCAATCAGAATTTATTATTACAATAAAATATATAATGATTTATTCTAGTAGGTTATTCTCAGAGCTGATGTGTCATTGACCCATTTCCTCCTGTTTTTTAATCCTAATCTGCAGGTCAACATAGATGTTATTAGAATATATAATATAATATAATCTAATATAAACTGGTTTATTGTCAGAGCTGGCGGCTCCGTTCTGCTTCGTCTCTACACCTGAAGCTGCTGTTGATGCTGTTTGTGTTTATTTCAGTGGGTGATGTTGTTGTTGTGTAAATTCTCAACATGTGTTGTTGTGATTATCACTGAGCTGCTTGTGTGGAGATCACAGCTTTATTCTCCTTCTAAAACACACACACACACACACACACACACACACACACACACACACACACACACACACACAGCGAGCTGTGGTGTATTTATGTCTTATCAGGTTCCAGCTTGTTTGGCAGCATCATCATCATCATCATCATCATCATCATCATCATCATCTAACCAGGTCCCAGCAGCAGCAGCTTCCTCTGTCAACACAATGAAACTGAAGCTGCTTCTTAGTTTTCACCATTTAAAACTGTTTTTGTTCATTTTGCAGCATTAGAGTGAAAAACCTGCTGCACTGTCTCATGTTTATTGATGTTTTTATGGAGCAGCAAACAAACAAATGCTGTTATAAACTGGTTTAAAAAAGGAAACGCCACCAGCAGAGAGTTGTAAGGGTGGAGGAGGTGGTGGAGGAGGAGGAGGTGGTGGAGGTGGAGGAGGAGGAGGTGGTGGAGGAGGTGGAGGAGGTGGTGGAGGAGGAGGTGGAGGAGGAGGTGGAGGAGGAGGTGGTGGAGGAGGAGGAGGAGGAGGTGGAGGAGGAGGAGGTGGAGGAGGAGGAGGTGGAGGAGGAGGTGGTGGAGGAGGTGGTGGAGGAGGAGGAGGTGGAGGAGGAGGAGGAGGAGGAGGTGGTGGAGGAGGTGGAGGAGGAGGTGGAGGAGGTGGAGGAGGAGGTGTATAGAAATACCAGGTGCCGTGGTGTTGACAGTGGAATGTACAAACACACCCCTCTGCACACGCCCCGTTGTAGCAGCAAACCTCTGCTTGTTATTTGTTTTCTCAGGTTATTAATGTATATGTACATATATACATATAATTAATATAATTCATATAATTCATATAATTAATATCACAGCTTTTAACGCGTGTATTTATTTCTGGATTTCCCATAAATCCCTGTAGCATTAATCTGCAGTTTTCCATGCAGGAGCAGGGCCTTCTGATGTGTGTGTTATGTCATACATGGACCATACTGGCTTCACACACACACACACACACACACACACACACACACACACACACAGCGGCTGGCTGTGATCAGGAATCCACATCCATGCGTTTCAAATGGTTGGTGTTTGTCAGGACAGACCAGGCTGTGTAGGTTATCAGTGAAGCTGCTTTGTCTCTTTAAACACAGGGAGTTGTGTAACGCTGCGTTCTGAGGGTCAGTGAGAATATGTGTGTGTGTGACTCACTTTTTGACCTGTTTATCAACAGTTCTGTGTGTGTGTGTGTGTGTGTGTGTGTGTGTGTGTGTGTGTGTGTGTGTGTGTGTGTGTGTGTGTGTGTGTGTGTGTGTGTGTGTGTGTGTGTGTGTGTGTGTGTGTGTGTGTGTGTGTGTGTGTGTGTGTGTGTGTGTACCATATCGACGGGTATAAATCTACCGTTTGTTTTTTTCTGCATGTCCTCACATGTAAAACCAGAGGACTCACATAGCTGAGCCCCCGTCGTCCACAGTGTTTTTTTTCTTTTCGCGTGTGTGTGTGTGTGTGTGTGTGTGTGTGTGTGTGTGTGTGTGTGTGTGTGTGTCCGATCGAAGCAGCGACTTCACGCCAGTGAGTGTGAGGATCCTCCTGGTCCACAGAAAAAAGAGAAGCAGGTCTCTGGAGTGTAAAATGGTTGGAATGTTTTCTGTCTGTTTGGTGGTTGAAGGTACTGCTGCTGGAGAAGTGTGGGTTTTCCCGCCCGCTCTGTGATTATATAACATGTACCAGCCATTTGCAGCAGCAGCAGCAGTAAAACAGCCTGTATCATCCTCTACATACAGATGCTGCTGCTATCAACTCATCACATCAATTAAACATCTTTTACTCCACTCATCAGGATTTTTTACTGACTTTTGTTGTGACTGTGAACAGAGAAAGGTTAAAATGACAGCTTCCTATTGAAAACATGCATTTATTTGTGTTTTTTCCCTCATTAAAGTGATTTTCTGTGTTTTCTGAACAGGCCAGATGAACGTAGACAGATGCTGCTACCAGCAAATCACACTTCTTATATTTATATTCCTCGGTTTCATGCTCTTTGCTATTTTATTATCTTATTATCTTATTCCATGGGGGTTGCAATGAGAACTCAATGTTCAATGACAATGAAGACAATTGAATTTATGTCTTTACATGTCATGTATTCCTTGTTTTTGTGGAGCAAACAAGTTAAAATGACCCATGTATTAATATTCACATACACATTAACATACACATGTATTAATATTCACATACACATTAACATACACATGTATTAATATTCACATACACATTAACATACACATGTATTAATATTCACATACACATTAACATACACATGTATTAATATTCACATACACATTAACATACACATGTATTAATATTCACATACACATTAACATACACATGTATTAATATTCACATACACATTAACATACACATGTATTAATATCCACATACACATTAACATACACATGTATTAATATTCACATACACATTAACATACACATGTATTAATATTCACATACACATTAACATACACATGTATTAATATTCACATACACATTAACATACACATGTATTAATATTCACATACACATTAACATACACATGTATTAATATTCACATACACATTAACATACACATGTATTAATATTCACATACACATTAACATACACATGTATTAATATTCACATACACATTAACATACACATGTATTAATATTCACATACACATTAACATACACATGTATTAATATTCACATACACATTAACATACACATGTATTAATATCCACATACACATTAACATACACATGTATTAATATTCACATACACATTAACATACACATGTATTAATATCCAGGTGTGATTGTGTGTGTTGTGTGTGTTGTGTGATTGTGTGTGTTGTGTGATTGTGTGTGTTGTGTGATTGTGTGTGTTGTGTGATTGTGTTGTGTGATTGTGTGTGTTGTGTGATTGTGTGTGTTGTGTGTGTTGTGTGTGATTGTGTGTGATTGTGTGTGTTGTGTGTGTTGTGTGATTGTGTGTGATTGTGTGTGTTGTGTGTGTTGTGTGTGTTGTGTGATTGTGTTGTGTGATTGTGTGTGATTGTGTGTGTTGTGTGTGTTGTGTGTGTTGTGTGTGTTGTGTGATTGTGTGTGTTGTGTGTGTTGTGTGATTGTGTGTGTTGTGTGATTGTGTGTGTTGTGTGATTGTGTGTGTTGTGTGTGTTGTGTGTGTTGTGTGTGTTGTGTGTGTTGTGTGTGTTGTGTGTGTTGTGTGTGTTGTGTGATTGTGTGTGTTGTGTGTGTTGTGTGTTGTGTGTGATTGTGTGTGTTGTGTGTGATTGTGTGTGTTGTGTGTGTGTTGTGATCAGGCCAGGTGAGCCGCTCAGCTCTGAAACAGCCGCGGAGCTGCAACATCTTCAAGGCTCTGTTCTGCTGCCTCCGACCTCAGGATGGCCCCAAACCGCCTTCGCCGCCGCCGCCATCGCTGCCGCCTTCCCAGCAGGCCTTGCTGGAGTCACAGGAAAACGGGGCGGTCGTCAAGGTAACGCTTGTTATTCTCACTGCAGCAAAGATCTGGTGGTTTTAACATCTGTCTTAGCTTCTAGGTGACAAGATACTGATGTGGTGGAACCCTAAAAACATGCAATATATAATCTATATAAACATATTCTATACTAATGGACTTAGTATAGAACCCTAGTATAACCCTAATAAACCAACATCAACACAACATGTACATTAATAGACCTGATGATGATGATTCTTTAAACTAGATTTTAACAGGTTTTTGACTTTTTCATCTGGTCAAACTTTATTAGTCACTGACTCATGTTTAGTCTTTAGAAAATCTACCTTTAAAACAGGTTCTTCTCCCATTTACAGTCATTTAAATCAGCCAATCAGAAGCTCCTTTATATAAATGAGATGTTAAATATCTGTTAACTGCAACCAATAAAAAGGTAGTTGAATGAATGATGATAATAATATTTGAGTTAAAACTAAATCTATAAATGGGACAGAAGCAAAACATTAATGAACATCGTTATGGAGGAAGTTACATGAACAGAGAGACAACATTCTACATCATTAGCTGCTTCTGTTCTAACTACACCTATATCTGTCTGTCTGTCTGCCTGTCTGTCTGTCTGTCTGTCTGTCTGTCTGTCTGTCTGTCTGCCTGTCTGCCTGTCTGTCTGTCTGTCTGTCTGCCTGCCTGTCTGCCTGTCTGTCTGTCTGCCTGTCTGTCTGTCTGTCTGTCTGTCTGCCTGTCTGTCTGTCTGTCTGTCTGCCTGTCTGT
>CM060480.1:267500-355000 GCA_030544235.1 Lepturacanthus savala | reverse complement strand
ATAAAATAACTTTTAATGAGGGGAAATAGGAAGAAACTTGAGGTGGAACATGGATAAGATCCAGTTGTCATAGCAACAGTCCAGGATATTAAATCCAATAAAACAGTATTAATATAAAAGAGTCATAAACATGTGGTGAACAACAGGTTAAATGAATAAATGTTCATTGAGTGATATGAAAAGCTGCTGCAGCCCTGATAAACTCCTGTTGACCTGATTATTATTGGATGGATGGATATATAATATATATAATATATATAATATATAGATATATAGATATATTATAGATATATATATATATCTATATATTATAGATATATCTATATATTATAGATGTATAGACATGTTTTAATGCCTTGTGGAGGTAGAAGTTGTTGGAGGAAGAAGAAGAAATAAAGCAGCAACTTCATCAACATCAACAACAAACTTTAAGTGAGAAACATGATGAACCCTGGACCTGGACCTGGACCTGGACCTGGACCTGGACCTGGACCTGGACCTCCTGATGATCCCTGGACCTCCTGATGATCCCTGGACCTCCTGATGATCCCTGGACCTCCTGATGAACCCTGGACCTCCTGATGATCCCTGGACCTCCTGATGTGGATCCATGTGGGTCTCTGCCTGGTTCAAGTAATCCAGGATAGGCTGGTTTCCTCTGGACGGCCTATTCTTGATTACTTGTTTCAGGAAGTGGCTACGAGCAGCGACTGAAGGACAGAAGATGTAGAAGAAAATAAAACCAGTCGACGTTTTAGTAAATGTGTAATTTAAGAATAATTCTGGATGTAAAGTAATTAAAACCATGAATATGTATCATAGATATCAGAGAGTCTGTCTGGAATTTAAATGATTTAATAATAATTATTCTATTTGTTGAGGTTAATACATGTAAAACCTGTTTAAGAGAGAATCTGGTGATTTATAGATATTATAAAAACAACAGAATAATAAAAAACAACCGTAATAATTTTATACAGCACATGAATCTGACTTTGATTCAATATTCAACTATATTCTATGAACTGAGTTTGTAAATATGAGGATTATTCAGTTGATGTGAACAGCTGCAGGAGATTCATTGATTAGTTGTTGCAGCTGTTCTGTTTATCAATCAATCAATCAATCAATCAATGTATTGATGTGTGTATTTTGCAGGTTTACGTCCTGAAGAGGCCGTATGTGGATGAGTTTCTGCAGAGGATGGGAGAACTGTTTGAATGTGTGCTGTTTACAGCCAGCCTGGCTAAGGTATTTAATATTTACAGTATTCATTGATCTTTATATAGAAACATGTAATAATCTCATTATAATAATCATTGATCTTCATATACAAACATGTAATAATCTCATTATAATATTCATTGATCTTCATATACAAACATGTAATAATCTCATTATAATATTCATTGATCTTCATATAGAAACATGTAATAATCTCATTATAATAATCATTGATCTTCATATACAAACATGTAATAATCTCATTATAATAATCATTGATCTTCATATAGAAACATGTAATAATCTCATTATAATAATAATCATTGATCTTCATATAGAAACATGTAATAATCTCATTATAATAATAATCATTGATCTTCATATAGAAACATGTAATAATCTCATTATAATATTCATTGATCTTCATATACAAACATGTAATAATCTCATTATAATAATCATTGATCTTCATATAGAAACATGTAATAATCTCATTATAATAATCATTGATCTTCACATACAAACATGTATTAATCTTATAATAATAATCATTTATTCAGACATTAAAGGTGTTGATGCAGCAACAATAACCTGATGTTTATTCACCTTCTGTAGAACCTTTTATTTCCCTGTAGTTTGATGCTTTGTGGTTTGATGCAGAAGTTTCTAGAACGGGGTCAAAGGTCAAACCTGAGGCCCGGGGCCACGTCCAGTGAAGGTCCAGTCTGGTCCACCGGACTGAAATAAATAGACGTTTTATTATTAAAATCATATAAAATAGTGAATTTACCTTCATGTTATAAAAATAAAATAAAGCTGAAATAAGTCCAATGATCTGCTGAGTCTTGTATTAACTGTAGTAAATACACAATAATGTTTGTGATGAAATAAAATAAGAGAAATGTGAATCAAATACTTTAGTTTAGATCATAAATAGTTTCTGCTGAAACACTGAATATTCATCACTTCACTGCAGAAACTGGCATCAGGAACAGATGTTTAATACATTTAGTCCAATACTGAGTAAAATTATCTGGAATCTGCAGGTTTTTCCTGATTTCAAGTTTGTTTTTAAAGATAAAAATATTAAATTTAATCCAGTTTTAAGAAAACAAGACTAAACTGAACAAACTCAAGATAAAAGCCTGAAATAATGGAAATGATCAGCCAATGGAAGATAATTCTACTCAATATTAGTTTAATTTGAACAAGATAAGAGATAAAATCCAACATTTAATATTTTATTCTAAGCCAACAAGACAAAAATGAAATAAATAATAATATAATACTTAAATATGAATAAATACTTCAACATAATTCTACTCACCATCAGGTTAATGTAGCAACAAAACTTTAATATTTTCATGATTTAATGAATTTAAATAAGTAATAACTGTGAAATCATGGTGTTGAAAGTGAAGGTTAATTAATATAATAATATAAATATAATAATATAAATATAATAATATAAATATAATAATATTAATATAATAATATTAATATAATAATATTAATATAATAAATATTAATATAATAATATAATAAATATTTATAAAGTATAAAATCAAAGAGGAATAAATAGTATTTTTACTATTTATCTGTTTTTATTGAGATCAGGTTTTTCTGAATGTGACCTATGACCCAGACAGAGTTAGCCCCCCCCCCTCCCCCCCGTTCTAGCAGCTTCATTGTGAACCCCTGACCCCTGACCCCTGACCCCCCTTCAGTACGCAGACCCGGTGACGGACCTGCTGGACCGGTCCCGTGTGTTCCGGACCCGGTTGTTCCGGGAGTCGTGTGTTTTCCACCAGGGCTGCTACGTCAAAGACCTGAGTCGACTGGGCCGAGACCTCCACAAGACCCTGATCCTGGACAACTCCCCCGCCTCCTACATCTTCCACCCCAACAACGCCGTGAGTTCAGCTCTGCACCGACGGCCGTAGACAGTAGATGAGATTAAACCTGAGACGGAGAGATGGAAAACAGACTATTAAACAACTTTTATGATGCTGGAAACTGGATAAATCCTCTAACTGCTGATGCAGCTTCATGTTCTAGACGAATCCCTCAGATATGACGACAGTCAGTGTTTTATCTGTAGTAAAACTAGACCTGCAACTACTTCTGTAAATAAAATGCCAGTGCTGTTCTCTGAGGCTGTTTAACCCGTGTTGTTAAGTTTCTCTCTATCTATAAAGTTGTGTTGGTTTGTAAAGCTGCTGCTTCCTGCTCCTCAGGTTCCTGTGGTGTCGTGGTTCGATGACGTGGACGACGCTGAGCTGCTGAACCTGCTGCCGGTGTTTGAGGAGCTGAGTCAGGCCGAGGACGTCTACACGCGCCTGGACGAGCTGCGAGGACATTAACGCCGTCCGGACGTTAACGAGGTCCGGACGTTAACGAGGTCCGGGACGTTAACGAGGTCCGGGACGTTAACGAGGTCCGGGACGTTAACGAGGTCCGGGACGTTAACGAGGTCCGGACGTTAGCGGCGTTAACGGCGTCATTAACGTCCGGACGTTAACGAGGTCCGGACGTTAACAGCGTTAACGGCGTCCGGGACGTCGTTGACGTCAGTCGGCCGCTGCCAGGAAACTCCCTCAGTCTCAGCAACTCTCCACGTTAACCTGAGGCCTTTCTTCTTTATTTCCTTCCTGTGAACCTCAGAGCTGCAGATAAATCAGTGACCACTAACAACAAGAAGAAACAACAAGAAGAACCAAAGTCCCGTCACCATCACTCCAGTTGGTTTAGAAGATTCAACGCGGTTCTTTTGCCAAAGCAGAAACCTGCCCTGACTTGATGCTGGACTTTGGTTTTTATTTTTATTATTGTGCCTTTTATGGAACAAAAAGAAAATCATCAGCTCTTTTTTTAGACTTTCCACCAGATTTTCTACATGTACTGATTTGTTTTATAGTTGTTTTATAAGGAAATCTATTTTTAAATGGTGAACATGGTTCTTCTATGCAACCCGGTTCTGTACCTCTCAAGTAGCCAGTCAATAATGAATGAATTAGCCTTATTTACCTGTAAATGAGCAGCAAAACGTGTAGATTGAGTACTGAACATCTCAGATCAACATCATCACATGTTGGTTTCTAACAGGAAGAGTTAAACTACGTGTTTTACTGCAGGTTCTGACACAAATGTCTGGTTTTGGTGTCAAATATCTTAGAAATAAAGGAATAAATTAGTTTCAGACATATTTACACTTTATTTACCAAAGATTCACCACTGATATAATTAGAAATAAACAAATAAAAATAGAAATTCAACAAATTCTGAGAAAAAATAATATTCAAACATTTTTTTCTAGAATAAATACAAATTCTACAAATCTTTGGAATCATCATTATTATTATTATTATTATTATTATTATTATTTAAATCTCCTTAAAGCTGTTTTCCTTCTATGTGACATACATTCTGTGTCGGCAGATCTTTCTGCTCGACATGAATTTATTCCATGAAGTGTTTTAACAGCAAACTTTGTGTCAGAAACGTTGGAGCCGACACTGGAACACGTTGGAACATACACGACAACACAAGCCACACGGTTCAGGTTTAATACCAGTTTTAGTTTTTATTTTCCTTTCTGTCTACGTGACAAACAGCTTGCACTTGTTTCTACTGACGGTGCTGAAAGTAAAGTAACCTGTGCCTTTGTGACAGAGATTGGCCTGAAACGCTGCAGCAGGTGTGAATCAGCCGAGGTACTGACGCTGCAACACTTGAAATATCACATCTGATTTTTTAACGTGTGTTTTTCTATTTATTGGCCAGGACGTGTCTTTTCTTATCGTGCTGCGTTCTGCTGCTGTCGAGGTTGAACTCTTGTATCTGACGTTCATTCATGCAGAAAAATCTGTTCTTCTTCTTCTTTTTGGATCATTACAACTAAAACGTTGATGTCGGGATGTTTCTTGGGTCAAAATGTTTAAATGTCGATTATTTCCTGCATGTTAACGAGTGGAATATGAAAATGAACCAGTTATAACGACCAAAAGTATTTGTTTAGAATAAATCAACAATTCATTTTGTCTATCTGACCAAAACTCTACAAGACAAGGTGCTGCCAGTTTTATTTTTAAATAAAAACTGGTTCTATTTTATTCTGTCTCTGTGTGTTTCTCCCCAAAAGGTGCTTCATTAATCTGAAAGTACAGAATAGTGTCTTCATTTAATCATTACATCCTTTTCAAGACATAATAGTCAAGTTCTACTCATTTATATATATTAGTAATTAACATTAATGTGAACCATGTTTGATTTCTATGAAATTAAAATTAAATCCTCCTTTAAAACATCCTCCATGCCCACTCAACACTAGAATAAGGAGAATATGCATCAATTCATTCTATTATTAGAAACATACCAGGATCTGTTTGAAATGCAGCGAAAAGAAAGAATTTTATTCAACATAGAAAAATAAATATTTAAGAAGAATGAGGTAATGATAATACTTAAATGGAAAAAAGAAATACAAATATTTGTGTACTTAATTTTAAAAGTATTTACAGAATGGGATAATTATTTTAATTTAGTTTTTCATTAAATTTAAAATGCGAAGTAAATTAAATGACGTAACAGTGGAGCTTGAATGCAACGTTACGAACCAGTTTGATATGAAAGTAACGATTAAAACCGTGTGAAATGTAAAAGTAGTTAAATGAGAGTTCTGTTAATTAATATGAAAACAACTTTGGAAAATATCTGTTCATGAAACGAACCACAAATCTTTATTTTCGGCGACGTAAAACTAATAAATTGTTGTTTTGTTGACGGTTACAACGGTGGAGCTCGACTTTACGAGGCGGCCATTTTAGATGTACCGGGGACATTATACTCGGTGACACATCAGGAAGTACTTTATTTTTTTAATATATAAATGTTTTATAATACTCGCTTTCGGTCACGATTATAAATGTGTTAATATACAGTAAATATAAAATAAATAAAATATGTTTTCTTATTTAACCGTTTAGAATCGTTGCTAGGGTCTTCTGGGCGTTTCCATGGTGACATCACCAGGCCGCTGTATAAGCTGACTGACACGTAATATTTCTCTCTCGGTAAAAAACAAAACAAGGGGAGAAGCAGGAAGGAAGAAACTCAACAACCGACGGCTTCGAGTTCACAGGAGAGGCGAGAGGTAGGAGCATTATCCATTAATTCATCATTAATTCATGTTAGCCTGGCGTGGCAACGCTAACGCGCCCGAAAAAAACATTAAAACGAGCCGTGGACCGTGTTTAACGCTAAATGGCTAACGTTAGCAAGGCTAGCTAGTAATAATTTGACAGTAGCCAGCACAGTTCGCTTCCGTGTTTCTCGACTTTCTCTCCCAAATCCCAACAATATATTTATATAACAGCGTTTATTTAACATTTATAACGTTAGAGCTGACAGCTAATGTGTTTTATAAACGCGTTGTGTAACGTTAATTTAATCTGGCGTCGCCTCCACTACGCACTTCTGTCCCCATAAGGTCCGACACGTGACCCGCAGCTGAGTGGATCATTAACTCAGGGAATGGAACATTTACTCAGATAATACACTGTAGGTAAATTAACCTTTACTCAGATAATACACTGTAGGTAAATTAACCTTTACTCAGATAATACACTGTAGGTATATTAACATTTACTCAGATAATACACTGTAGGTATATTAACCTTTACTCAGATAATATACTGTAGGTATATTAACCTTTACTCAGATAATATACTGTAGGTATATTAACCTTTACTCAGATAATACACTGTAGGTATATTAACCTTTACTCAGATAATATACTGTAGGTATATTAACATTTACTCAGATAATATACTGTAGGTAAATTAACATTTACTCAGATAATACACTGTAGGTATATTAACCTTTACTCAGATAATATACTGTAGGTATATTAACATTTACTCAGATAATACACTGTAGGTATATTAACATTTACTCAGATAATATACTGTAGGTATATTAACATTTACTCAGATAATACACTGTAGGTATATTAACATTTACTCAGATAATATACTGTAGGTATATTAACATTTACTCAGATAATATACTGTAGGTATATTAACATTTACTCAGATAATATACTGTAGGTAAATGAACATTTACTCAGATAATATACTGTAGGTATATTAACCTTTACTCAGATAATATACTGTAGGTATATTAACATTTACTCAGATAATATACTGTAGGTATATTAACATTTACTCAGATAATATACTGTAGGTATATTAACATTTACTCAGATAATATACTGTAGGTAAATGAACATTTACTCAGATAATATACTGTAGGTTTATTTATTTATTATTATTATTATGATTATTATTACTATTATTATTATTAAGTACTTCCACCAGTACATTATTAATACTGAGGCAACAATGTGCAGCAGTTTATTATTTGTAGTTTTAGTTTTTGTAGTTGACGTATTTGTACTTTACGTGTGTGTGTTCGTGTGTGTGTTCGTGTGTGTGTTCGTGTGTGTGTTCGTGTGTGTGTTCCAGCTCTATGAAGTAAATAAAGCAGTGATTAAACATGTTTAGTTGTGTCTGATGATTAACACCAGCTGCAGCTTACTCCTGTTGTAGAATCCTGTAAATTCATGTCTTCGTCTGTAAAGATGTGTTTTAATCTCAGAGGAAACGTCTAAATCCCACGTTTCTGTCCAGGATTCATCATGAACGTGTTTGACCGGAACATCAACTTTGATGCCTTGTTCAAGTTCTCCCAGATGTAAGTAAGCCTGGATTAAATGATGATCAGTTCTAGATGTTCCTGTTCTATATGTTCCAGTTCTATATGTTCCTGTTCTATATGTTCCAGTTCTATATGTTCCAGTTCTATATGTTCCAGTTCTATATGTTCCAGTTCTATATGTTCCAGTTCTATATGTTCCAGTTCTATATGTTCCTGTTCTATATGTTCCTGTTCTATATGTTCCTGTTCTATATGTTCCAGTTCTATATGTTCCTGTTCTATATGTTCCAGTTCTATATGTTCCAGTTCTATATGTTCCAGTTCTATATGTTCCTGTTCTATATGTTCCAGTTCTATATGTTCCTGTTCTATATGTTCCAGTTCTATATGTTCCTGTTCTATATGTTCCTGTTCTATATGTTCCTGTTCTATATGTTCCAGTTCTATATGTTCCAGTTCTATATGTTCCAGTTCTATATGATCCTGTTCTATATGATCCTGTTCTATATGATCCTGTTCTATATGTTCCTGTTCTATATGTTCCAGTTCTATATGTTCCAGTTCTATATGTTCCAGTTCTATATGTTCCAGTTCTATATGTTCCAGTTCTATATGATCCTGTTCTATATGATCCTGTTCTATATGATCCTGTTCTATATGTTCCAGTTCTATATGTTCCAGTTCTATATGTTCCAGTTCTATATGTTCCAGTTCTATATGTTCCTATCACCCTGACCATCCTAATGGTTTCTCTGTTTTCCAGATCTCATTCCACCCAGGTCCACCTGAAGAATGTCTACTCCAGCCTGGCTGTGTGTATGTTTGTGGCGGCAGCCGGTTCCTACGTCCACGTCGTCACACGCATGTTTCAGGTACAACCAACAACACGCCTGTAAACCTGGAGGTGATTAGATATGTGCTGATGTCCAGGGTTGGATAAGGATGGAGAAAGAAGAGAGGAGATGGGAACTATTGGAGTTTGACTTCAAAATACATGTAAATTATATTTATTCAGCCTGTAAATTAACTGGAGTCAAGTTTAGATTCAATCTAGATTAGATTGGTATTAATCTCCAGGGTTGGATGGAAAAATGAACCAAATATTAAACTTTAACAATAACTTCAAATAAATCATGTTTTCTAGATGCTTTTACTGCTGTTTCCATGGAGACCATGAATAAACAATGCTGATGAAATTAATCATTTAACATTTTTCAACAAAATGTTTGTTACATCTCAGTAAATCAATATTCAGGGAACAGACAGAAGCTGAACCGTCGTCACTGATTTAATGTGGTTTCATGTAGTTTCTGTCCTGTAATGATGTAACATGAGTCTAGACTGTCAGCAAATAGTCTGATCCTTTCATTTAACATTTATCTGTGTGGGAACATTTCATGTTTAGAATGAACTTCACAGGTTGGGAGGGATGCTGTCTGTCCTGGTTCTAATGTTCTAATGTTCTAATGTTCTAATGTCTTCAGGGAGGGATGCTGTCTGTCCTGGTTCTAATGTTCTAATGGGTTCTAATGTTCTAATATCTTCAGGGAGGGATGCTGTCTGTCCTGGTTCTAATGTTCTAATGGGTTCTAATGTTCTAATATCTTCAGGGAGGGATGCTGTCTGTCCTGGTTCTAATGTTCTAATGGGTTCTAATATCTTCAGGGAGGGATGCTGTCTGTCCTGGTTCTAATGTTCTAATGGGTTCTAATATCTTCAGGGAGGGATGCTGTCTGTCCTGGTTCTAATGTTCTAATGTCTTCAGGGAGGGATGCTGTCTGTCCTGGTTCTAATGTTCTAATGTTCTAATATCTTCAGGGAGGGATGCTGTCTGTCCTGGTTCTAATGTTCTAATGGGTTCTAATATCTTCAGGGAGGGATGCTGTCTGTCCTGGTTCTAATGTTCTAATATCTTCAGGGAGGGATGCTGTCTGTCCTGGTTCTAATGTTCTAATGTCTTCAGGGAGGGATGCTGTCTGTCCTGGTTCTAATGTTCTAATGTTCTAATATCTTCAGGGAGGGATGCTGTCTGTCCTGGTTCTAATGTTCTAATGGGTTCTAATGTTCTAATATCTTCAGGGAGGGATGCTGTCTGTCCTGGTTCTAATGTTCTAATGGGTTCTAATGTTCTAATATCTTCAGGGAGGGATGCTGTCTGTCCTGGTTCTAATGTTCTAATGTTCTAATGTTCTAATATCTTCAGGGAGGGATGCTGTCTGTCCTGGTTCTAATGTTCTAATGGGTTCTAATGTTCTAATATCTTCAGGGAGGGATGCTGTCTGTCCTGGTTCTAATGTTCTAATGTTCTAATATCTTCAGGGAGGGATGCTGTCTGTCCTGGGTTCTCTGGGCCTGATGTTCTGGCTCGCTATGACTCCTCACAACTCAGAGACAGAGAAGAAGAGACTGTCCATTCTGGCTGGATTCGCCTTCCTCACAGGTACAAAACTAATAATTAACATTCATATAATTAATATAATCCAGTCAGTCCTGGTCTGTTTAATGGTTAATATAATTCAGTGTTTAATCAGCATTTATTCATTGTTTAAATGAGTTTATTCATTGTTTAAATTAGTTTATTCTGTGTTTAAATGAGTTTATTCTGTGTTTTAAATGAGTTTATTCTGTGTTTAAATGAGTTTATTCTGTGTTTAAATGAGTTTATTCCGTGTTTAAATGAGTTTATTCCGTGTTTAAATGAGTTTATTCTGTGTTTAAATGAGTTTATTCATTGTTTAAATGAGTTTATTCATTGTTTAAATGAGTTTATTCCGTGTTTAAATGAGTTTATTCATTGTTTAAATGAGTTTATTCCGTGTTTAAATGAGTTTATTCATTGTTTAAATGAGTTTATTCTGTGTTTAAATGAGTTTATTCCGTGTTTAAATGAGTTTATTCCGTGTTTAAATGAGTTTATTCATTGTTTAAATGAGTTTATTCATTGTTTAAATGAGTTTATTCCGTGTTTAAATGAGTTTATTCCGTGTTTAAATGAGTTTATTCATTGTTTAAATGAGTTTATTCTCTCCATCAGGCGTCGGCCTCGGTCCAACCCTGGATTTCGTCATCTCCATCAACCCCAGGTTCATCTGGTTCATCTGGTTCCTACTGAAGCATTGATTAGTGGATTCTGCTGCTTTAATTAGTCTTTTACTGCAGCTATTAATTAATCAATTAGTCCTCAATTATCACCTTAATCACTTTTCTTTGTTCTGTAATTAACAAGTTAATTAGTGATAAATAACTTTAAATCATTCTAGTCTCGACTAAAGTATAAAACCAAAGTCCTGATTTAAAATCTATAACTACGATTAGTTGATTAATCAATTAGTTTCTATCACATTATTGATTTGATTGGAGTCATTTTTACAGAAGAAATGAAGTTTTATCTTTATACTTTTATACATTAACATCTTTCATTTAATGTTATATATATATATGTATGTACTACTAACATATATATTTAATGTTTAATATTCTACATGTACTACTAATATATATATATATATATATATATATATATATAATATATCTATAATATATGTACTACTCCTCTCTATATCACATGTTTTTGTGTTCCTCCTCAGCATCATCGTGACGGCCTTCATGGGAACCTCCGTGATCTTCATCTGCTTCACCCTCAGTGCTCTGTACGCCAAACGCAGGAGTTACCTGTTCCTGGGAGGTAAAACACCTGAGAGAACCAGCCAATCACAGAGCAGCTGCTGTAGCAGCATGTTAACCAACCAATCACAGAGCAGCTGCTGTAGCAGCATGTTAACCAGCCAATCACATGTAGCAGCATGTTAACCAGCCAATCACAGAGCAGCTGCTGTAGCAGCTTGTTAACCAGCCAATCACATGTAGCAGCATGTTAACCAACCAATCACAGAGCAGCTACTGTAGCAGCTTGTTAACCAGCCAATCACATGTAGCAGCATGTTAACCAACCAATCACAGAGCAGCTACTGTAGCAGCTTGTTAACCAGCCAATCACATGTAGCAGCATGTTAACCAGCCAATCACATGTAGCAGCATGTTAACCAACCAATCACAGAGCAGCTGCTGTAGCAGCTTGTTAACCAACCAATCACAGAGCAGCTGCTGTAGCAGCTTGTTAACCAGCCAATCACATGTAGCAGCGTGTTAACCAACCAATCACATGTAGCAGCGTGTTAACCAACCAATCACAGAGCAGCTACTGTAGCAGCATGTTAACCAGCCAATCACATGTAGCAGCATGTTAACCAGCCAATCACATGTAGCAGCATGTTAACCAACCAATCACATGTAGCAGCATGTTAACCAGCCAATCACAGAGCAGCATGTTAACCAGCCAATCACATGTAGCAGCATGTTAACCAGCCAATCACAGAGCAGCATGTTAACCAGCCAATCACAGAGCAGCATGTTAACCAGCCAATCACATGTAGCAGCATGTTAACCAGCCAATCACATGTAGCAGCATGTTAACCAGCCAATCACAGAGCAGCATGTTAACCAGCCAATCACAGAGCAGCATGTTAACCAGCCAATCACATGTAGCAGCATGTTAACCAGCCAATCACAGAGCAGTATGTTAACCAGCCAATCACATGTAGCAGCATGTTAACCAGCCAATCACAGAGCAGCATGTTAACCAGCCAATCACAGAGCAGTATCTTGTCCTCCTCAGGAACTCTGATGTCTGGTCTCTCTCTCCTCTTCCTTCTCTCCGTCGTCAACATTTTCTTCGGCTCCGTGATGCTGTTTAAGGTCAAACTACTTTATTTATTTATTTATTTTAATCATTTTATTCATTTTAATTATCAAAAAAATCTCTGAAAACTAACTATATTATTTTCTACTTATTTTTGTTACTACAATATAATAATATAACGTATACTAATTTTTTCCTAATTACTTTTAAATGCTGAAATTCATTTTATTATTTGATGTTTAACTCTTAAAAAAATATATATATTTTTTTATATATTTTTTAAAAGTTGTTTTTTTAACTAGTTTAATTTTTTGTGGATTAAATATTTAATAGTTGTTTTAAATTACACCCTTTGACCTTTTGTGTTAAAAAAAAAAAATATTCTGTTCATATATTTTTGTCAAAAATAAATGTTAGAAATGGACTTTTAAATGACATAAAACATAAAATGTAGATTTAGAGACTTGGAGGATTTTAAAATGATAAACGATGTTAAATCCTGTTAAAACGATGTTAAACGATGTTAAATAATGTTAAACGATATTAAATAATGTTAAACGATGTTAAAACGATATTAAATGTTAAACAATGTTAAAACGATATTAAATAATGTTAAACGATGTTAAATAATGTTAAACGATGTTAAATAATGTTAAACGATGTTAAATAATGTTAAACGATGTTAAATAATGTTAAAACGATGTTAAATAATGTTAAAACGATGTTAAATAATGTTAAACGATGTTAAATAATGTTAAAACGATGTTAAATAATGTTAAAACGATGTTAAATAATGTTAAAACGATGTTAAATAATGTTAAATAATGTTAAAACGATGTTAAACGATGTTAAAACGATATTAAATAATGTTAAACGATGTTAAATAATGTTAAAACGATGTTAAAACGATGTTAAATAATGTTAAACGATGTTAAATGTTAAAACGATGTTAAATAATGTTAAATAATGTTAAAACGATGTTAAATAATGTTAAAACGATGTTAAACGATGTTAAATAATGTTAAAACGATGTTAAATAATGTTAAATAATGTTAAAACGATGTTAAACGATGTTAAATAATGTTAAAACGATGTTAAAACGATGTTAAACGATGTTAAACGATGTTAAATAATGTTAAATAATGTTAAAACGATGTTAAATAATGTTAAATAATGTTAAAACGATGTTAAACGATGTTAAATAATGTTAAAACGATGTTAAATAATGTTAAATAATGTTAAAACGATGTTAAATAATGTTAAATAATGTTAAAACGATGTTAAATAATGTTAAATAATGTTAAAACGATGTTAAATAATGTTAAAACGATGTTAAATAATGTTAAATAATGTTAAACGATGTTAAAACGATATTAAATAATGTTAAACGATGTTAAATAATGTTAAAACGATGTTAAATAATGTTAAAACGATGTTAAATAATGTTAAACGATGTTAAATAATGTTAAAACGATGTTAAATAATGTTAAAACGATGTTAAATAATGTTAAAACGATGTTAAATAATGTTAAATAATGTTAAAACGATGTTAAACGATGTTAAACGATGTTAAATAATGTTAAAACGATGTTAAATAATGTTAAAACGATGTTAAATAATGTTAAATAATGTTAAAACGATGTTAAATGTTAAAACGATGTTAAATAATGTTAAATAATGTTAAAACGATGTTAAATAATGTTAAAACGATGTTAAACGATGTTAAATAATGTTAAAACGATGTTAAATAATGTTAAAACGATGTTAAATAATGTTAAATAATGTTAAAACGATGTTAAATAATGTTAAAACGATGTTAAACGATGTTAAATAATGTTAAAACGATGTTAAATAATGTTAAATAATGTTAAACGATGTTAAATGTTAAAACGATGTTAAATAATGTTAAATAATGTTAAAACGATGTTAAACGATGTTAAATAATGTTAAAACGATGTTAAAACGATGTTAAATAATGTTAAATAATGTTAAACGATGTTAAATGTTAAAACGATGTTAAATAATGTTAAATAATGTTAAAACGATGTTAAATAATGTTAAAACGATGTTAAACGATGTTAAATAATGTTAAAACGATGTTAAATAATGTTAAAACGATGTTAAATAATGTTAAATAATGTTAAACGATGTTAAATGTTAAAACGATGTTAAATAATGTTAAATAATGTTAAAACGATGTTAAATAATGTTAAATAATGTTAAAACGATGTTAAATAATGTTAAATAATGTTAAAACGATGTTAAATAATGTTAAAACGATGTTAAATAATGTTAAATAATGTTAAACGATGTTAAATAATGTTAAAACGATGTTAAATAATGTTAAATAATGTTAAAACGATGTTAAATAATGTTAAACGATGTTAAATGTTAAAACGATGTTAAATAATGTTAAAACGATGTTAAATAATGTTAAAACGATGTTAAATAATGTTAAATAATGTTAAACGATGTTAAAACGATGTTAAATGATGTTAAAACGATGTTAAATAATGTTAAAACGATGTTAAATAATGTTAAAACGATGTTAAATAATGTTAAATAATGTTAAAACGATGTTAAATAATGTTAAATAATGTTAAAACGATGTTAAATAATGTTAAATAATGTTAAAACGATGTTAAATAATGTTAAATAATGTTAAACGATGTTAAATAATGTTAAAACGATGTTAAATAATGTTAAACGATGTTAAATGTTAAAACGATGTTAAATAATGTTAAAACGATGTTAAATAATGTTAAAACGATGTTAAATAATGTTAAAACGATGTTAAATAATGTTAAAACGATGTTAAATAATGTTAAATAATGTTAAACGATGTTAAAACGATGTTAAATGATGTTAAAACGATGTTAAATAATGTTAAACGATGTTAAAACGATGTTAAATGATGTTAAAACGATGTTAAATAATGTTAAATAATGTTAAACGATGTTAAAACGATGTTAAATGATGTTAAAACGATGTTAAATAATGTTAAAACGATGTTAAATAATGTTAAAACGATGTTAAATAATGTTAAATAATGTTAAAACGATGTTAAATAATGTTAAAACGATGTTAAATAATGTTAAATAATGTTAAAACGATGTTAAATAATGTTAAATAATGTTAAAACGATGTTAAATAATGTTAAATAATGTTAAACGATGTTAAAACGATGTTAAATGATGTTAAAACGATGTTAAATAATGTTAAAACGATGTTAAATAATGTTAAAACGATGTTAAATAATGTTAAATAATGTTAAAACGATGTTAAATAATGTTAAAACGATGTTAAATAATGTTAAATAATGTTAAACGATGTTAAATGTTAAAACGATGTTAAATAATGTTAAATAATGTTAAACGATGTTAAATGTTAAAACGATGTTAAATAATGTTAAATAATGTTAAAACGATGTTAAATAATGTTAAATAATGTTAAAACGATGTTAAATAATGTTAAATAATGTTAAAACGATGTTAAACGATGTTAAAACGATGTTAAATAATGTTAAACGATGTTAAATAATGTTAAAACGATGTTAAACGATGTTAAATAATGTTAAACGATGTTAAACGATGTTAAATAATGTTAAAACGATGTTAAATAATGTTAAATAATGTTAAACGATGTTAAATGTTAAAACGATGTTAAATAATGTTAAATAATGTTAAAACGATGTTAAACGATGTTAAATAATGTTAAAACGATGTTAAAACGATGTAAAACGATGTTAAAACGATGTTAAAACGATGTTAAAACGATGTTAAAACGATGTAAAACGATGTTAAAACGATGTTAAATAATGTTAAAACGATGTTAAATAATGTTAAATAATGTTAAAACGATGTTAAATAATGTTAAAACGATGTTAAATAATGTTAAAACGATGTTAAATAATGTTAAAACGATGTTAAAACGATGTAAAACGATGTTAAAACGATGTTAAATAATGTTAAAACGATGTTAAATAATGTTAAATAATGTTAAAACGATGTTAAATAATGTTAAATAATGTTAAACGATGTTAAAACGATGTTAAATGATGTTAAAACGATGTTAAATAATGTTAAACGATGTTAAAACGATGTTAAATGATGTTAAAACGATGTTAAATAATGTTAAAACGATGTTAAATAATGTTAAAACGATGTTAAATAATGTTAAATAATGTTAAAACGATGTTAAATAATGTTAAAACGATGTTAAATAATGTTAAATAATGTTAAACGATGTTAAATGTTAAAACGATGTTAAATAATGTTAAATAATGTTAAAACGATGTTAAATAATGTTAAAACGATGTTAAATAATGTTAAATAATGTTAAAACGATGTTAAATAATGTTAAAACGATGTTAAATAATGTTAAATAATGTTAAAACGATGTTAAATAATGTTAAAACGATGTTAAACGATGTTAAAACGATGTTAAATAATGTTAAACGATGTTAAATAATGTTAAAACGATGTTAAACGATGTTAAATAATGTTAAACGATGTTAAACGATGTTAAATAATGTTAAATAATGTTAACGATGTTAAATAATGTTAAATAATGTTAAACGATGTTAAATGTTAAAACGATGTTAAATAATGTTAAATAATGTTAAAACGATGTTAAACGATGTTAAATAATGTTAAAACGATGTTAAAACGATGTAAAACGATGTTAAAACGATGTTAAATAATGTTAAAACGATGTTAAATAATGTTAAATGATGTTAAAACGATGTTAAATAATGTTAAAACGATGTTAAATAATGTTAAAACGATGTTAAATAATGTTAAATAATGTTAAACGATGTTAAATGTTAAAACGATGTTAAATAATGTTAAATAATGTTAAAACGATGTTAAATAATGTTAAATAATGTTAAAACGATATTAAATAATGTTAAACGATGTTAAATAATGTTAAAACGATGTTAAATAATGTTAAAACGATGTTAAATAATGTTAAATAATGTTAAAACGATATTAAATAATGTTAAAACGATATTAAATAATGTTAAAACGATGTTAAATAATGTTAAAACGATGTTAAATAATGTTAAAACGATGTTAAATAATGTTAAACGATGTTAAAACGATGTTAAATAATGTTAAAACGATGTTAAATAATGTTAAAACGATGTTAAATAATGTTAAACGATGTTAAACGATGTTAAATAATGTTAAACGATGTTAAATGTTAAAACGATGTTAAATAATGTTAAAACGATGTTAAATAATGTTAAAACGATGTTAAAACGATGTTAAACGATGTTAAATAATGTTAAATAATGTTAAAACGATGTTAAAACGATGTTAAACGATGTTAATGTTAAACGATGTTAAACGATGTTAATGTTAAACGATGTTAAACGATGTTAATGTTAAACGATGTTAAACGATGTTAATGTTAAACGATGTTAATGTTAAACGATGTTAATGTTAAACGATGTTAATGTTAAACGATGTTAATGTTAAACGATGTTAATGTTAAACGATGTTAAAACGATGTTAAACGATGTTAATGTTAAACGATGTTAAACGATGTTAATGTTAAACGATGTTAAACGATGTTAATGTTAAACGATGTTAAACGATGTTAATGTTAAACGATGTTAATGTTAAACGATGTTAATGTTAAACGATGTTAATGTTAAACGATGTTAATGTTAAACGATGTTAAAACGATGTTAAACGATGTTAATGTTAAATAATGCCGTTCGTCCTCCTCCAGGCTCACATGTACCTGGGGCTACTCATCATGTGTGGATTCGTCCTGTTTGACACTCAACTCATCATCGAGAAAGCAGAGAACGGAGATAAGGACTACGTCTGGTGAGATGAATGTCTGACCTGTAAACTACAACAAACTACACGTCTGACCTGTAAACTACAAACTACACGCGTCTGACCTGTAAACTACAACAAACTACACGTCTGACCTGTAAACTACAACAAACTACACGTCTGACCTGTAAACTACAACAAACTACACGTCTGACCTGTAAACTACAACAAACTACACGCGTCTGACCTGTAAACTACAACAAACTACACGCGTCTGACCTGTAAACGGCAACAAACTACACGCGTCTGACCTGTAAACGGCAACAAACTACACGCGTCTGACCTGTAAACTGCAACAAACTACACGTCTGACCTGTAAACTACAACAAACTACACGCGTCTGACCTGTAAACGGCAACAAACTACACGCGCCTGACCTGTAAACGGCAACAAACTACACGCGTCTGACCTGTAAACTGCAACAAACTACACGCGTCTGACCTGTAAACTACAACAAACTACACGTCTGACCTGTAAACGGCAACAAACTACACGCGTCTGACCTGTAAACTGCAACAAACTACACGCGTCTGACCTGTAAACGGCAACAAACTACACGTCTGACCTGTAAACTACAACAAACTACACGCGTCTGACCTGTAAACTACAACAAACTACACGTCTGACCTGTAAACTACTTCTATTGAAGCTGTTTCTAGTGAAGCTGTTTCTATTAGGGGCGACACGGTGGTGCAGCGGTTAAAGCTGTTGCCTCACAGCAAGAAGGTCACAGGTTCCAGACCTCCTTGGTCCTGGGTCTGGGACCTTTCTGTGTGGAGGTTCATGTTCTCCCTGTGTCTGGTGGGTTTTCTCCAGGTTCTAGTCCTGGTCCAGGTTCTAGTCCTGGTCCAGGTTCTAGTCCTGGTCCAGGTTCTCCAGCTTCCTCCCACAGTCCAAAAACATGCTGAGGTTAATTGGAGACTCTAAATCACCGTAGGTGTGAGTGTGTGAGTGAATGGTGTGTGTGTCCATGATTGGTGGAGACCATCTGGGTGTATCCTGCCTCTCACTGTAACGCGCTGTGATTGGCTCCAGCAGACCATGTGACTCTAATGAGGAATAAGCAGGTATAGAAAATGACTGACTGTTTCTATTTGCAGGCACTGTGTGGATCTGTTCCTGGATTTCATCACCATCTTCAGGAAACTGATGGTCGTCCTGGCCATGAACGATAAGGTGCAGCAAACGTGTTGAATTGATCACTTTAAATCACTTTCTATGTTTAAGATGTTAGAACTCAGATTTATTAATAGTTATAATAATATAACAGAACAATCACTGAGTAGAATTTACTGTACTTTTCTAAGAGATTTCTACTTGAATCCATTATTAGATTTACTTATTATTATTATTATTATTATTATTATTATTATTAGTACTAAAATAAATAAAAATAAACTACACAAATGAATTCTGTGGAAGTTTTTCCTAATTAGTTTAGAGTTAAATTTACTTTATATTCTGTGGATTAAACATTTAAACTTCATCTTTGTCAAACTTGTGATTTGATGTGAAAATAAAACTCCTCATTTGTTGTTGTTGTTTTTTCAGGACAAGAAGAAGGAGAAGAAGTAAAAACGCAGCAGCAGGAAATAAAATCAGCACCGATGATGTTGACCAGGCTCCTTTCTCTTGGTCTTTGTTTCTCATTAACTCCTCCGTGCTCTTATTATCTTCTAGAAACTCCTGTTGATTTTCTTATTTCTGTGTTGAAGCTTCGAGGGTTGAATGTGAGTTTCCTGTTAAACTTCTCCTGTTCTAGTTTTTCAGCCGTCGTAGCTGCAGTGACTCTGCTTCGCCTCTAGAGGGCGACGCTGCCCCACGATGAATCAAACAGCTGAGCAGCACTTCCTGTTGTTTTAGTGCCATAATTAACGACATGATTAGCTGAGTCATGTGAGCTTCTGGAACTGATCGTTAATTTTCAGGTTGTGTAATTACATAAAGTTGATTATTTATAGTTTTTTTAGTTTCACGACAACAACAAACCACGTCCCTGTTTCTGATTTGTTGACGACAGATTCCCTGAAACCGTCGATTCCCTTTTTACTCTTTGGAATCATGTTAATGAGATTTTGAATGAGAACAAAAACTGACAAAACTGAAAATGATTTTTTTAAAGACTTTGGCTCCGTGTTTTCCACCGAGGACAGAAACCGCTGTTCACACCTGCTCCCCTTTAACTTCTTCTGTTTCGCCAAATGATGTGATGTTCAAGCTCGATTTTTGAAAGTGTAAAACTGTGAAGAATTTATTTTATTGATGTAAAATGAAACTAATAATTTGATACATTTGCTCAAATAAATGTGTTGAACGTTGTTTTCACTGGTTTTTATGGACAAATTCAGTTTTTAGTAGCTTTATCCTTGTGTGTGTGTGTATATCTAGATAGATATCTATATATAGATAGATAGATATATATCTATATAGATCTATATATAGATATATATCTCTATATATCTATATAGATATATATATCTCTATATCTCTCTCTCTCTATATATATATATATCTATATATATATATCTATATATATATATATATATATATATAACATCTAGAAAGATGTCATTTCTGTCCATGTATTGGAGTAAACGTGAAACAAAGACAACAGGAGTAAATGAAAAGGTTTTAATTAGAAAGTTGTAAAACGGCAGTAGGTCCAGACGACCTCTATCTAATCATTTATTTATCTATCGGCTAAAGAACAAACAGCAACAGAGATGTTGAAATACAAGATATGAACAGAATCTACCAAGCGAGGAGCAGTTTCACAGAAAGATAAAAAAAAAGATGGCGGCAAAAATGATGTACATTAAAAATAAATAAATAATAGAAATACATATTCATTGAATAGTTGTAGCCATTTCTCTTATCTATGACATTATTGCTGGTATATATTACCTTTAAATGTTTTATGGTTTAAAACGGACGTTTTCTGACGACCTTCGACCTCAAAACAATATCAACATGAGCAATAAAATCGTTTTATACATTTTGAAATTGTGATGCATGTTTTTTTTTATTTTTTATTAAGAATCACAGACATGAACATTCATTTTTTTCTTTTTTTTTGTTTTCTAAGGAGCTGCATGTTTGTTTCAATACATGACGCCGTGAAATGAACAGAAACGAACGGCGGCGCCGCTTCGTCGCTAACGACCACCAGTTTGTGCTAATCGTTAGCTTAGCCATGCGTTTCCTGTGTAGAACATTAATTAATGGAGGTTAAAGACGTTTTACTGCAAAGTTATGACCCTAAGATCTGAAAAATTAAAAAAAATCTGAATAAATTCATCCAAAGAGTCGAGTCAGATCAGGATTTGGTTCAGATTTACACAGAAAAACATTTACAACCAAAAAATAGAAAATAAAAACAAAACAAATAGATGCAAACACATGTTGAATAAAAATCATAAAAAAAATATTTTTCTTCACAAATCTATTATTTGTTTGGAAAAACTTTAAAAAAAAAAAACTAAATTAAATTTGTAAAAGAGATTTTTACAAAAAAGTTTGTTTTTCTGTTTGTGTGTGATTTGAATATTTTTGCATATTTTTGTCTTTGGAAATATTCTTTTGCATATATTTCCATTTTTGTAAAAGATCTTTCAAAACTTTTTCTGTTGTTTGTAAAATAGTTGGAAAAATATTTGCAAAAATAAGATTCACAAACCAAAAAGAAGATAAACAACAACAAAAGGAAGTGATGTTAGAAACACTGAGGCGCCTCGTCTGTTTGGATGAATTCATATTAATTATCCTACGTTTAGAGTCAGAAGCTGCAGTAAAAAGCCTTTTTGTTCTCATTTTATTTTGAAACTCGTCCTGATCGTGATAAAGTGACCGACCTTCAGCTTTTGGCTTCTTGTTTTATTGTGAAATCCTGAGGATAAAAGTCTTTGAATCTTCTTCCTTCCAGTTGCAGCAACAGGAACCAGACGCTCTCGTCCGTGGGGGTTTTTCTCGTGGACATCGACGCGGTTTCTCTTTTATTTTTCCTCAGCGGTGCAGCAGATCCGGTGGACCCGGTCTGGTTCTGGTCTGGTTCCGGTCTACCCGGTCTCCAGGTGACCCGGTGCGGTTGCGGTCCTCCTGCGGTGGGCCGGGTCAGCCCTGGCTGCCGCAGGAGGACAGGCTGTCGTACAGGGAGTCGCTGAGGGACTCGGGGGTCTCCAGGACCTGGGGTCTGCTGGGGGACAGCGCCTCCTCCGGTCGTTCCCTCAGCAGCTCCAGACCCGCCTCCCGGGTCACCTCCGGGACGCTGGACCCGCGGATCTTCCCCCGCCGACCCAGACCTCCTCCACCTCCTCCTCCTCCACCTCCTCCTCCTCCTCCTCCGGGCTGGACCGGAACCGGGAGGCTGCCGGAGTCCACCGCCACCCGACTGGAAGGGGGCGGAGCCACGGCCTTCAGGCTCTGCAGAGGAGGAGAAGGGGGCGGGGTTTAGGAATAATTAAAATATGATGGGAAACGCTAATATGCAAAAATGCTAATTGAAACATTAAAACTGATGAAATGAATCAAACGACATCTAGAGATGAATCAGCTGATATCTAGAGATGAATCGGCTGATATCTAGAGATGAATCGGCTGATATCTAGAGATGAATCAGCTGATATCTAGAGATAAATCGGCTGATATCTAGAGATAAATCGGCTGATATCTAGAGATAAATCGGCTGATATCTAGAGATAAATCAGCTGATATCTAGAGATAAATCAGCTGATATCTAGAGATGAATCAGCTGATATCTAGAGATAAATCAGCTGATATCTAGAGATAAATCGGCTGATATCTAGAGATGAATCAGCTGATATCTAGAGATGAATCAGCTGATATCTAGAGATGAATCAGTTGATATCTAGAGATGAATCGGCTGATATCTAGAGATGAATCAGCTGATATCTAGAGATAAATCGGCTGATATCTAGAGATAAATCGGCTGATATCTAGAGATGAATCGGCTGATATCTAGAGATGAATCGGCTGATATCTAGAGATGAATCAGCTGATATCTAGAGATAAATCAGCTGATATCTAGAGATAAATCGGCTGATATCTAGAGATGAATCGGCTGATATCTAGAGATGAATCGGCTGATATCTAGAGATAAATCGGCTGATATCTAGAGATAAATCAGCTGATATCTAGAGATAAATCGGCTGATATCTAGAGATAAATCAGCTGATATCTAGAGATAAATCAGCTGATATCTAGAGATAAATCGGCTGATATCTAGAGATGAATCGGCTGATATCTAGAGATAAATCAGCTGATATCTAGAGATAAATCGGCTGATATCTAGAGATGAATCAGCTGATATCTAGAGATAAATCGGCTGATATCTAGAGATAAATCGGCTGATATCTAGAGATGAATCAGCTGATATCTAGAGATAAATCAGCTGATATCTAGAGATAAATCGGCTGATATCTAGAGATGAATCGGCTGATATCTAGAGATAAATCGGCTGATATCTAGAGATAAATCGGCTGATATCTAGAGATGAATCGGCTGATATCTAGAGATGAATCAGCTGATATCTAGAGATAAATCGGCTGATATCTAGAGATGAATCAGCTGATATCTAGAGGTAAATCAGCTGATATCTAGAGATAAATCGGCTGATATCTAGAGATGAATCGGCTGATATCTAGAGATGAATCGGCTGATATCTAGAGATGAATCAGCTGATATCTAGAGGTAAATCAGCTGATATCTAGAGATAAATCGGCTGATATCTAGAGATGAATCAGCTGATATCTAGAGGTAAATCAGCTGATATCTAGAGATAAATCGGCTGATATCTAGAGATGAATCGGCTGATATCTAGAGATGAATCGGCTGATATCTAGAGATGAATCGGCTGATATCTAGAGATAAATCGGCTGATATCTAGAGATGAATCGGCTGATATCTAGAGATAAATCGGCTGATATCTAGAGATGAATCGGCTGATATCTAGAGATAAATCGGCTGATATCTAGAGATGAATCGGCTGATATCTAGAGATAAATCAGCTGATATCTAGAGATAAATCGGCTGATATCTAGAGATGAATCAGCTGATATCTAGAGATGAATCGGCTGATATCTAGAGATGAATCAGCTGATATCTAGAGATGAATCGGCTGATATCTAGAGATGAATCAGCTGATATCTAGAGATAAATCGGCTGATATCTAGAGATGAATCGGCTGATATCTAGAGATGAATCGGCTGATATCTAGAGATAAATCGGCTGATATCTAGAGATGAATCGGCTGATATCTAGAGATGAATCGGCTGATATCTAGAGATGAATCGGCTGATATCTAGAGATGAATCGGCTGATATCTAGAGATAAATCGGCTGATATCTAGAGATGAATCGGCTGATATCTAGAGATAAATCGGCTGATATCTAGAGATGAATCGGCTGATATCTAGAGATAAATCGGCTGATATCTAGAGATAAATCGGCTGATATCTAGAGATGAATCAGCTGATATCTAGAGATGAATCGGCTGATATCTAGAGATGAATCGGCTGATATCTAGAGATGAATCGGCTGATATCTAGAGATGAATCGGCTGATATCTAGAGATAAATCGGCTGATATCTAGAGATGAATCGGCTGATATCTAGAGATGAATCGGCTGATATCTAGAGATGAATCGGCTGATATCTAGAGATGAATCGGCTGATATCTAGAGATGAATCGGCTGATATCTAGAGATAAATCGGCTGATATCTAGAGATGAATCGGCTGATATCTAGAGATGAATCGGCTGATATCTAGAGATAAATCGGCTGATATCTAGAGATGAATCGGCTGATATCTAGAGATAAATCGGCTGATATCTAGAGATAAATCGGCTGATATCTAGAGATAAATCGGCTGATATCTAGAGATAAATCGGCTGATATCTAGAGATGAATCGGCTGATATCTAGAGATAAATCGGCTGATATCTAGAGATGAATCGGCTGATATCTAGAGATAAATCGGCTGATATCTAGAGATGAATCGGCTGATATCTAGAGATAAATCGGCTGATATCTAGAGATGAATCGGCTGATATCTAGAGATAAATCGGCTGATATCTAGAGATAAATCGGCTGATATCTAGAGATGAATCGGCTGATATCTAGAGATAAATCGGCTGATATCTAGAGATGAATCGGCTGATATCTAGAGATGAATCGGCTGATATCTAGAGATGAATCGGCTGATATCTAGAGATAAATCGGCTGATATCTAGAGATAAATCGGCTGATATCTAGAGATAAATCGGCTGATATCTAGAGATAAATCGGCTGATATCTAGAGATAAATCGGCTGATATCTAGAGATGAATCGGCTGATATCTAGAGATAAATCGGCTGATATCTAGAGATGAATCGGCTGATATCTAGAGGTAAAGTATTGTTAGTACCCCTCTAAACGGAGAGCCGAAGGTCACGGCCTCCTCCTCCTCCTCCTCCACAGCCAGGTAAACCTCTGCTGGTCCTGATGGAGTCTTCAGGTTGGGGAACGTCCAGGTTTTAGACCGAGGTGAAAACATGTTGGCTCCATGAGTCTCTTTATCTACAGGAGGAAGGAAGGAATTCATTTATATATAAATATATATAAAAATATATACAAATTCATTACATAATAAATTATATAATTATTTATATTAATTAACATGAACTTCTCTGTATTAATGAGGTGTGTATATTTATATTAACATGAATGAACCCTCTCTGTATGAATATTAATTAGCATTAATTAGCATATTAATGAACCGTCTCTGAGGGCGTTGCCGTGGCTCCTCCCCTCCATGACGCCTCCATACTGGATGGTGGGGATCAGCTGTTTGTGGGGCGTGTAACACTCGTCCTGAGACGTCGGTTCTCGGTCCAGGGTTCTGGCTCGCCGTCCGGCTCTGCCCGGGGACGAGTGATGCTCCGCCCCCCTGGCCTTGGATAAGCCCCGCCCGGCCGCCCCGCCCCCTCCGCCACAATCAGGAAGTGGAAAGGTGCCGATGCCGCTGTCCAGGGTGTAGGTGGAGGCTCCGGAACCTGAACAAGAATTCATGAAGAAAACGAATGAATCCTTTGATGTTTGACCTCCACTGATTTTACCTGAGGAGGCGGAGCCTCAGTTATTTACCTGTTATAATAAAGGAGCTTCAGCTAAATCTGATCATTTAATCCATTTAATCCAGTTAGAATATAAAACTAGTTGAAATCTTTCAGGGTTAAACCACATCACCTTTATATTTATATTAATAACTATCACTGCTTTCATGTTTGTTCAATCATTTTATTGATATTATAATATTTTTATATCATTTGATGTTATTTACGTCTATTTAACAGTTGATTCTATTTGTTCTTTGGTTAATAACAAGTTATAAAATGTAAATCAGTGTTTTAACAAAAGCTGAACATTTAAATTAATTGATGTAATAGTTGTTAATTAATAATGAATAATAATAGATGAATATATTAATTAATAATAGATTAATACATTAATGGTTTCAGGTTTTAAGGTGGAATCAGTTTTAATTAAATGTTCATGTGTTTTAATATAAAACATCAGGGATTAAATATATTTAACTGATATTTTTTAGTTAATGACAGTTTGATGTTTTGTTCTTTTGGGCTAAAAATGAGATAATTCTGTTCATTTCATAGAATTTAAAACACATTTCAGAGGCTTTAACAACAGGATGAATGAATCCTGTTAAAACATTTCTCCTGCAGGATTCATCGTCTATAATCAGCTTTTTGTTCTCATTTAATTATTAAATTATTGTTGGAACAACAAACATCATTTTTCTTTTGGTGTCATGAAGAAGAAGAAGTAAACGTTCCCAGAGGAAATGAAATAACAGTATTTTTAGACCTGTTTGACCTACTTTCCTGTGGTTTTTACACCAGTTGATTTGTTTTATTTCACATTTATTTACGAGTCATTTAGTTTGTGCTTGATGATTTTATCAGAACATTTAATTATCTGTGACCTTTTATTCCTTATTGGGTTAAATCTTATGAAGCAGCTTCTATTAAATCATTTTATTTATCACCCATTTTATTTCAGACTTTATCTTTAATAGTGTTCAGCAGAAATAAACTGAGTTTTGTGAATCGACAGAATAAATATAAATTAATTAATCTTTACCTTGTTTATTAATCTTTACCTTGTTTATTAATCTTTACCTTGTTAATTAATCTTTACCTTGTTTATTAATCTTTACCTTGTTAATTAATCTTTACCTTGTTAATTAATCTTTACCTTGTTTATTAATCTTTACCTTGTTAATTAATCTTTACCTTGTTAATTAATCTTTACCTTGTTAATTAATCTTTACCTTGTTTATTAATCTTTACCTTGTTAATTAATCTTTACCTTGTTAATTAATCTTTACCTTGTTTATTAATCTTTACCTTGTTTATTAATCTTTACCTTGTTTATTAATCTTTACCTTGTTAATTAATCTTTACCTTGTTAATTAATCTTTACCTTGTTTATTAATCTTTACCTTGTTAATTAATCTTTACCTTGTTAATTAATCTTTACCTTGTTTATTAATCTTTACCTTGTTAATTAATCTTTACCTTGTTTATTAATCTTTACCTTGTTTATTAATCTTTACCTTGTTAATTAATCTTTACCTTGTTTATTAATCTTTACCTTGTTAATTAATCTTTACCTTGTTTATTAATCTTTACCTTGTTAATTAATCTTTACCTTGTTAATTAATCTTTACCTTGTTAATTAATCTTTACCTTGTTTATTAATCTTTACCTTGTTAATTAATCTTTACCTTGTTTATTAATCTTTACCTTGTTTATTAATCTTTACCTTGTTAATTAATCTTTACCTTGTTTATTAATCTTTACCTTGTTTATTAATCTTTACCTTGTTAATTAATCTTTACCTTGTTAATTAATCTTTACCTTGTTAATTAATCTTTACCTTGTTTATTAATCTTTACCTTGTTAATTAATCTTTACCTTGTTAATTAATCTTTACCTTGTTAATTAATCTTTACCTTGTTTATTAATCTTTACCTTGTTAATTAATCTTTACCTTGTTAATTAATCTTTACCTTGTTAATTAATCTTTACCTTGTTTATTAATCTTTACCTTGTTAATTAATCTTTACCTTGTTTATTAATCTTTACCTTGTTAATTAATCTTTACCTTGTTTATTAATCTTTACCTTGTTAATTAATCTTTACCTTGTTAATTAATCTTTACCTTGTTAATTAATCTTTACCTTGTTTATTAATCTTTACCTTGTTAATTAATCTTTACCTTGTTTATTAATCTTTACCTTGTTTATTAATCTTTACCTTGTTAATTAATCTTTACCTTGTTTATTAATCTTTACCTTGTTTATTAATCTTTACCTTGTTAATTAATCTTTACCTTGTTTATTAATCTTTACCTTGTTAATTAATCTTTACCTTGTTTATTAATCTTTACCTTGTTAATTAATCTTTACCTTGTTTATTAATCTTTACCTTGTTAATTAATCTTTACCTTGTTAATTAATCTTTACCTTGTTAATTAATCTTTACCTTGTTAATTAATCTTTACCTTACACACAACCATGTTGTTGCTGTTTTCAGTAAAGTATTAAAGTAATACTCTATTAAAGTAATACTCTATTAAAGTAATACTCTATTAAAGTAATACTTGTAATACTGTAAAGTATTAAAGACAATCTTCCATCTTCAGCCTTTATTAGACATGTTTTGCAGCACTAGACTGAATGAGCTGTTTCATATTTGGTCATTTATTCCCAGAATGTCTGGTTTCATCTTCAAACGTCATTAATCTCATTTTTTTTCTTCTGTTTACCTGCAAAGTGTTGAGAGTGAACGGAGTCAGAGAGATTCTCATCTGATGTGATCTTAGTGATTCTGTCTGGTCCCTGCAGGGAGCATGAAAATCAGCATTAAATCATTAAAAACATTAAATCATTAAAAACACGAAAAACATTAAAACATTAAAATCATTAAAAACATTAAAAACACTAAAAACACTCAGCAACATTTAACTTAGTCCTAGAATCAGACCTGGAAGATGAAGATGATTCAACTGAAATCTGAGAACATCAGTGAGTTTTAATGTCAGAATCTGAGTGTGTATGTGTATGTGTGTGTGTGTGTGTGTGTGTGTGTGTGTGTGTGTGTGTGTGTGTGTGTGTGTGTGTGTGTGTGTGTGTGTGTGTGTGTGTGTGTGTTAACCTTCTCTACATCCTCCCGGCTGCTGGTGTGACTGATGATTTCTCCCTGTTTGGACGTCTTACAGTCGAAGGAGAGGCGGCGCTGCGGCAGACTGATCACGTCCTTCCCGTCCACCCTGAGTCATAAAAACAGAAACAGCTGTGATTAAAACAACAACAACAACAACAACAACAACAACAACAACAACCAGTGAAGCTGCAGAAATATCTGATGATCTGACAAAGAATCACGTCCACACGTCACAACGACTTCAGCCGTTGATCATGTTTCATTGATGATGATAAAATGAATATGTTTGGATTTCAGATAGAACATGAAGACGCCAGCGTGGCTCTAATAAATGATAAATAAATGATAAATAAATGATTAAACCCTTTTACAGGATCATCTCCACATTCATGGAAACATGTGAAGCTACAGGAGATTATCTTAGTTTATCTGCAGAAAACTGGAAACAGGACGAATCAACGAGCTATCTTTATGTGATGTAACTAACAGAGCTAACATTTCCCCCTGTTTCCAGTCTTTATGCTAAGCTAAGCTAACCCCGTGATATATTTACTATAAACAGCACTAACGTTATCAATCTTCTCATTTTAATCTCGCCAAAAAAAGCAAAACAAGTTTCCCCATAAATGTCAAACTATCTCTTTAAAAGCACGGCCAGGATTCCTTCACATTATCCACATCAAACCTCCAGACGTCTGTTGGTTTTTCAGACCATACTGAATAAATACGATTATATTGCTTCCTCGTGTTGTGATTTTGTTTAGTTTCTTGTATAAATAGGAACCAGCAGAGAAGAAACTCTCCCTGACTGACGTCTACACTCACAGTAGGATGACAATAATTTAACTTTCATCAGGTAAATAACATGGATGTATAATAGAACTGGATACCACCTCCCATCATGCCCTGGGGCCTCCCATCATGCCCTGGGGCGTTGACAACAAAACTCAGATTTGAGTCTTTTAACTCACTCACTGACCGCATTAAAAAACGTTCAAAGAAAAATAACTAAATAAAAAAAGTATTAATAAATAAAAAACCCGTCCTCACTCCTGAGCTGTGACATCACGCTGGGAACAGAGACTTTTCTAGAGCTTTTCTGGCCGTTAGAAAGGTTTTTGATGGATAAAAAGTCCATGACTTAAAATATAGAATACAAAGATTGTAATAATTTGTTTTATTTAACCTGTATTTAACCAGGTGATAAACCCATTGAAATCAAGATCTCTTTTACAAGGGTGACCTGGTCAAGAGGTCTGCAGCACCCGTCACAAAACCTGATAAAATAAACTACTGCATTAATTAAAATGCCAAATTAAAACTAAAATGCAGCAGTAAAATTTGATGGTAAAGTGCAATATGCCTTAACATTCATTAAAACATAAATGTGGTCGTAATAAAATAGGATATTAAAATGCAAGGGTTCAGTTATTTACAGTAAAAAATGTAAAATATATGAAATTTATAACAATTATTCATTTGTTGTTGCAGTACCACGAGTGGCCACTGGGAACAATCAGCTGCTGCTGCCTTCCGGTTACCATGGGAACCTGCTATGATACAATTAAATCTGGTGGTCAATGGTTCACACACGATGATTTTATAGTTAAAACATACATTTGCAAGTTTTAAAAGTGTCTTTATCGTAAAATTGTTGAAGTATTGAGACTTTGAAAATACGTAAAATAAAAAGAATACAAACAAAAAGTAGCCTACGTGACGTCAGCTCCTTCTCATTCCCGTTATCTCCCCAGGCTAACTGCTAACTGCCGTTAGCTTACTGTAGATAAGCTAACGCTTATGCGACGCCTGTTTTTGTAGCGGGTTTTCTAAAGTTGGAGATGGAAGGAGAGAGAGAGAAAGGTCGCTCAACATCACGTACGGAATTCAAGGGGCTGTAGTCTTTTTTTAATTCCCTCCAAACGCAGCCTTCATTTCCAGGAAGTACCCTCCGGGGAACTACGTTACCCAGAATGCATTTCGATGCAACAGGCGGCTATGCAGCTATTTACCAAGGCTGAAAGCTGTTGTAACGAACAACGTAGGACGATTATTATAATTTTTAAGTAGTTTTAGTGGTAAAGCCCGTTTTTATATTCACAAATATAGTCAGTTTATTCATATAACTCAAGTTTGGGAGTTTACTCGGAGATGGACCGCAGAATCCCGGCATGCACTGCGCGACGGTTATATTCGCGGTTGTTTTTTTCTTTTCGGTGACGTCTCTATCTCCAACAAATTGTGATAAATAAAGAATAATTGACTTCTAAATGTTTATATATTCTTTGAAATACACAAACATATGTGTGACCCATGAAACGAATCAAACTTGATGAAAAGATACGTTTTTTCCACGCCATTAGCTGCCATACATCTTATTTATTTATTTATTTATTTATTTACATTAGTAGGGTCCCATGGTAACCGGAAGGTGAAAGTACTTAGGCACTGTATTTGAATAGGAATCAGAAATGATGTTAAAAGCTGAATAATAATTCTTTTTACAGCATCAGAGCAGCTTCTTTTAATTCAGTGTCTATGGATTTTTTTTCCTTCTACATAACTGCATAACTCAAAGGTTTATATAAGCTTAACATTTGGGTTTATATTTATGATGCTGTTGATGTGCAGTTCAAAGACATCCCTGCATTTTATTTGAAACAAGATACGTTTCCATTCTAGGAACCATACATGGTTTGTCATAAAGCAGCCTCCACCCGTCCTTGTCTCACCTGTTGAGCAGCTGCTGCATGAAGTTGTCGGAGCGCGCTCCTCTGTACATGACGGCCAGCTGTCCCTGAGTCGGGTCCATCACCACCTCGCAGGAGTGACCCCTGCCCGACCTTTCCACATACGCCCGCTCCTCCTCCAGCGCCCTCCTTAGCCCCTCGGCCTTCTCCATCAGAGTAGAAATGTTCAGACCTTCCACTCCTTCTTTACACCTTGTGGCCATCTTGACGGAGTCCCTGCCCACCGACGGGATGTTGATCTTCCACTCCTTCTTCTCGTCCTTCCCTTTAGCGGCGTCGCCCTTGCGGCTCAGTGCAGGCAGTTTGCTCTTCTTCAGGCCGAACCAGCTGGCGATGCCGTTGGACGCTTTCTGCTTGACCTCGATGCCCTGGCCTCCGCGGTCCTGCTCCTGAAGCTTCAGCACGTTCTCCTCGATGCCTTTCATCACCTTCTGCTCGATGGCGGACTGCGGACTGGGGATCGGTGGTGGTGGCAACAGTGGCGCCGGCTTCTCCCCGTCGCAAGTTGGAGGTCTCGGCGGAGGCGGCGGTAGGCTGTCTCCGTACATTGGATTCTTTTTCCCTTTCCCGCTGATCTTGGTCCTCTCCTCAGATTTGGATGAATAACGGGGCGCCTCCGTGGGTTTCCCTGCCCTGTGGACGGACGGGCCCTGGCACGGCTTGGACGGTGACTTCGGCGGGATTTTGTTGGGGCTGTTGCTACTGTGAGGCCCGGATTTAAGGTTGTAAGCCAGATTCAAGGAGCCAGGACACTTGATGTTGTTGCGAAGTACCTGCGGAGCATCCGCATTGGGGGAAGGTAAACCTATCCTGCTCTTGGAGGCTTCCGCCTTCGTCATGCACAGTTCCTGTTTAACTACAACAGGCGGCTGGGGTTTGACACCCTGTTCATACAGCGGCGACGCCCCCGGGTACTTCAAACCTCCACCGCTAACCTTTTTACCATCCAAAGAGTCCGTGAATTTGGAATGTCTCTGCTCCTCTTTGTGGAACTCGGCAGGCCTCTCCGCTGTCTTACTCCTCTCATCGGCAACAAAGGCGACACCACCATCGTTTGCGGCATCTGCCGGCCTCATGCCGACTTGTAAATCCTCTGAGCTCCTCAGCTTGCCCAGCGCCGCCAGCCTGTCCTTAAAGGCATGGTGACTGGAGTCGGCCTGAGGTCTCGCTGGCCCGGTTGCTGGCCTCTTGGGGATGGACGAGGAGTCGTTTCTTCTTGCTGGAGGCGGTGGTGGCGGTTGCGCCACAGCCTCCCGTGTGTCCGCCTCCTGCTTCTCTCTGGCCCGAGAGTTGTTGGACCTACTCTGAGCTTTGCCGAGGGCAGAGGAGTTGGGTAGGCTGTGATGGTTCACCCACACCGGGCTGTCGGAATCCTCATCATCATCTGACGTCGATTCCGACGTGGACGACGATGACTGCTTCCGCTGAGGAGCCGCATTGAGGACGCTCTCCGGCAGCGATTTGATGAGCTTCCTCTCACCGCCGTTCACCTTAGCTTGCGTAGGGAGGGTGGTTCTCTTCTCCAGGTTCGCCTCAGCCTCCTGGGAGCTGGTCGATATGTCACAGACGTTTTCATAGTGGGGGACGCGTTGGGAGACTTTTGGCGACGACGGTGTGGGGGAGGCGCCCGTCTTTGATCCGGCTTTCGGCACAGAGAGGCTGCTGTAGCTTATGTCCTTGGCGGGTGGAGAGCAGGTGTCTTCGGGTTGTGGCGGGGATGTCGGCGCTGAGTGCGTGGCGGGGTACGACTCCGACCTGGCGGGCGGCGGTGGGGGCTGCCTGCACCTTTCCGTGGTGGTGGCTCTGCGTGTGGGGACAGGGGAGTGGTACACCTCATAGTTGTTTGTCCGGCAGGGTATCCTGGAGCTGCGGGTGAGCTGTGGGCTCAGACGGACGGCGCTGCTGGCACCAGTTGACGCCTGCGACTTCTCGCCTATCGAGGGAATCTTCAAAAACTTGAGCAGCTTGGACGGTGAGTTGATGGCGGCAGCTTTGACGTCGACAAGGCAGGAGGGGCTAGGGCTAACGGATTTGCCGGCTCTCGCGGCGGAAGCTTCCGGATCCACGCTGTCTTTATCGGGGTCACCCGCCAGGCCATTGTGGACGCTGTCGCTCATCTCCACGTCGTCCACACCGTCCGTCCCGGTGAGCTCCTCAGCATCGTCGGATTTCCGTCGGTCCATCGTCTCCTGGCTCTGATCGCCAGCATCCGTGATCGATGGGTGGGCGGCAGCTCCCGGTTGCTGGTGGGCGTCGCCCTTGGTGCATTGTTTAGACTCCGCCGTCCTGCTCTTGCCGTGACATTCGCCCCCAGCGGCGGCGGCTTTAGGGGGACTACAGACATGGTTGCATGGTGGTTTGTGAGGACTGTCCGAGCTCCTCTTGCAGTGCAAACAGCAGGCGTTCCCCCCGCCCTCGCACGTCGCCCCCCCGTCGCCGTTGACGTGCTGGTGCTGGTGTGCGTCGCCATCGGAGGAGCAGGAGCAGCGGCAGTGCGCGTGAGGGTGGGGTTTGCACGGCAGCGGGAGGGGGTCGGCGGCAGCCAGGACGGCCTCCGTGGACATGAGCACCTGGCTGTAGTCGCAGAAGGACAAGCTGGTGGTGGACGGGTGGAACTTCAGGGGGTCCGTCTCCTCCATCTTACGCAGGACCTCCAGGATGTGTGCTTTCTTCTTGAAGAAGGGGGACAGCGCCTCCATGGAGGCGGCAGGGCCGCGGGGGCCCGGGGAGGCGTGTTGTGTGCGGTAGCCATTTCCCTTCAGGACAAAAAGAGAGAGAGATGCGGATCAGCTTCAAAATTCACTGCAATGAGAGTCGACTTCATGCATACGAACAGGAAGTGAGTATGAGGGAGATTAGCAGATTTTTTTATTTAAAGCACAATAGTGAAGCAAATGTCACACATGAGTTTTTAGGGAGTTTTTCTTTGTACGATGTGAGGGTCTAAGGACAAAGGATGCTGTGTTGCTGTAAAAAGTGATTTTGGGTTATAGAAATAAAATGAACTTGACGAGGATCAAGCTCTAATTCAGGACTATATCTGCCATAATCACAAATAAATAATAAAGAAAAAAAGACTCAATTAACAAAGGTGCTGGTTAAATTAATAAATATAATTGATATATTTCTGATGGTGTTACTTCATTAATCTATGTGAGAATTTACAGATTAATGATTGTACTTGTCTTCACCACATAAAAGAATAAATATGGAAATATATAAAAACAGAAAATAATACATTTCAAAATACAATAAATAAGTAATTTACCAAATATATTGTTTTTATTTTGTATTTCTGTGATAATTAGTCAATTAATCATTCATTTACCAACTGTTACATCATTCACTCACAATTTTAATAATTGATTTTAATCATTTTAATAGTAAATGTGTAAATTCTCTGCTTCCAGCTTCTCTTCTCTGGTTATTTCCTGGTTTCTTTATTCTTCTATAAACTGATCTTTGGGTTGTGACTGTTGGTCTGGACAGAAATCGAGTCTTCAGCTTCTTATGAACCAAACAACTAATCGATTAATCATTTCCATAATCGATGGATTAATCAATAGTTGTTAGTTGCAGCCCTCCTTTCTGTGCATATTTATTATTATATATTACCTGTTATCATAATTCCTGACTTTATCAGTTAAATATATACATAGATTCACTGTTGAAGTGTTTCATTAGATAAGAATCACCTTGGCTTGTGCTTCAGTCTGTGCAGGCTCCACCTGTTTAGCAGAGTCATTGTGCAGCTGAGTATTATATTCTGGGAGGGGTCCGGCCTGGACCTGGAACAGGACATCAGTTAGTTATTAGGTCAGCGTAGGATCCTGGAGACCATTAGAGTACAGCATCACTGGACTCTACAACATCACTGGACTCTACAGCATCACTGGACTCTACAGCATCACTGGACTCTACAGGATCACTGGACTCTACAGCATCACTGGACTCTACAGGATCACTGGACTCTACAGCATCACTGGACTCTACAGCATCACTGGACTCTACAGCATCACTGGACTCTACAGCATCACTGGACTCTACAGCATCACTGGACTCTACAACATCACTGGACTCTACAGCATCACTGGACTCTACAGCATCACTGGACTCTACAACATCACTGGACTCTACAACATCACTGGACTCTACAACATCACTGGACTCTACAGCATCACTGGACTCTACAGCATCACTGGACTCTACAGCATCACTGGACTCTACAGGATCACTGGACTCTACAGCATCACTGGACTCTACAGGATCACTGGACTCTACAGCATCACTGGACTCTACAGCATCACTGGACTCTACAGCATCACTGGACTCTACAGGATCACTGGACTCTACAGCATCACTGGACTCTACAACATCACTGGACTCTACAACATCACTGGACTCTACAGCATCACTGGACTCTACAACATCACTGGACTCTACAACATCACTGGACTCTACAGGATCACTGGACTCTACAACATCACTGGACTCTACAGGATCACTGGACTCTACAGCATCACTGGACTCTACAGGATCACTGGACTCTACAGGATCACTGGACTCTACAGGATCACTGGACTCTACAGGATCACTGGATTCTACAGCATCACTGGACTCTACAGGATCACTGGACTCTACAGGATCACTGGACTCTACAGGATCACTGGACTCTACAACATCACTGGACTCTACGTGAATGTGAAATTAAACAGTTACTGTTGTAACCAGGCAGATTTTATCTTGTGACCTTTGACCTTTCATGTACTAGACTGAATTTCTGTTTTACTACAGATAAACTTTATTTGTCGTCGTCACTGAGACTTTTTCCATTTAATTTATGTGTTGGATGTAACTTTAAACCTGTTTAAACTGGTTTTATCAGGTTAAACAGACGTTTCCTGCCTTTAATCAAACATGAACACTGTGTATGATCAGTTCAAAAAGGACTAAATGTTCCGGCTCAAGTTTAATATCATTAAAAACATTGTGACCTGAAGTTGTCAGCAATGCATCTGTTATTATGAAACCACCAGAGGTGAAAAAAGGTCAGAAAACTCAGTGAAAACAAGAGAAGCAGTCAGATGTTGGAGGAAGCAGCTGCTGAAGTCATCACCAGGTTCCTTTAATGTGAATTAATGCAGTTACTGACACGTTTACTGGATAAAACCAGTCGGTTACAGTTCAACATGAACGTCCACATCATTCCTCACCAACACAACTCAGCCAGTTAAAAGTAAATGATTTATTCTCATTTCTCATTGTTTTCCACAGGTTTTAAACAGCAGAACACATTTTATCCTCTAGAATCCTTTAATATGAACTCAACAGGCTGCACAATTCCTGTTTGTCCTGTTTCAAACCCTGAATCGGTTTCATTGGTCTATGACATGAAGTGTCATCAGTGTGACTGATGGTTAATCTGTGGAAATGTCTGAGCAGAACTGGCTGAAACATTCGACTGTAAACCGACAATAATCACATCTTAGTAAAAGTTAGAGGAAAAACTTTAACATTGATGCAGGGTCAGGGTTAGAAAACATCTACAACATCTAAATTGAATTGAATGTACAAATAAATTAATAAAGTTTACTAAAATAGTGAGTTAAATTGTTTATTTTGTCAAAATTTGGTCAAAGTTGTGAATAAAAGACATTGTCTGCTTGTCAGAAACAGGATGTCCTGGTCATAAATTAGATGTCCTTCAAAATAAAAGCCCCCTTTTCACACCATATGCATCAGAATCCTGATTGATTACCTATTATCTATGTTATCTATAGATCAAAGGTGAGGAGCGGTGACCTCTGACCTGGTAGTGAGCGGTGGGGTGGTTGGGCAGTTTCTGCTGGAAAAGCTCACAGAGAGCTCGGTTCTGTCGCTCCAGGTCAAACACCAGCATCTTCAGCTTGATGCATTCCTCTCTGAGATCCTGGGAATTACACAGAAACACAGAGTCCATTAATTCATGTATGATGCTGCTGCTGACACACACACACACACACACACACACACACACACACACACACACACACACACACACACACACACACACACACACACACACAAATATAAAGAAGGCTTGTGGTCACCTTCTGATTTAGCAGCGCTTGGACCACGTGGTTGGCCACCTGGACACAGGAAGGAGGGAAAAGACCTTTGACTTTTACAACAAGAGACTCATCACAGCAGAATCATGTGGTTTTAGTTTTGAATGGAATCATCTCACCTCATCCAAACATCTCTCATAGGCTTCTCTCTGACTCTCATTGGCCAACATCAGAGCAGAATTCTCTGCCTGAGAGGAAGAAAACACAGTAAAGAGCTGAGAAATAATTACATTAAAACAGGACTTGTCTTTATTAATAAGAAATCTGCTTTCCTAAAAACTCTCTTGATGTTATTTTCACCATCATCTGAGAAGAAGACATGATAATAAATATATAACGTGCATCTCAACTAAGAAGGTTTTCATGATCTAAGACTTCATCCTCAAAACTACAAACATGCTGAAAAGAAGAGAAACAGCATCAATTCAGCTGCAGTGAAACATTAACTTCTCACAAATAACACGTCACATCGTCTGCAAACGAACGAAACAACTGTCTACGAATGAAAACAAGTAAAACAACTGTTTTTATGTTTTTATGATCATCAGACGTTTGAAACTAGAAACATATAAAAGGTGAATATCAACTAATTAGAATAGTAAAAAGTTTAACTTTAAACCATAATCCTCAAAAATTACAAGAAATAAATGCGAGTAACTCCAGGTACAAGAGCTGGACATTTCTCTGTAGTCAATGTATAAACTGCCCTAAATATGGACATTTACTGGGATTCATTCATGTACTCAGTATTTATTTATTTGATTTTAATCGTAATTAGTGTTATAAAGTGGTATATTTCCAGTAGTCACCTCCAGCTCTCTGAGTCGGTCCATCAGTTCACTGCTGTTGTCCTCCAGGTACGACTCCACATCAGCCTCCTCTCCTTCTTCATCGGAACCAAAGTCCTCGTCACACATTCTCTGTTCAGCCTCATCAGACATTGTTCTCATCTGAAACAGACACGTTAGAACCAGTTAAACCATTAAAACCATTAAAACCATCTGAATCGCTGCTGTTTCTGCAGCAACAAACAATGAGAACGTTCCTGTTTCTATTTTTACTGCAGAACATGTTTAATCTAGTTCAAAGTTCACGGCTCAGAGCTGCAGTGGAAACATGTTCAATCTATTATTCAATCCACAGGAAATTCACTCAAAGCTTCTTGTTCTTCTAGTTTTTGCTGCTTTTCTTCATCAGAATGGACAGTAAATGGTAAATGTCATGATTTTCAGTTATTAACTCTAACTTTAATGGGTTCATCTGCAGAGTAATGAATATTGGTAATAGTTGTTGGTTGTAGAGCTGCAACATTTAGTCGATTAATCAAAATCAATGGACATGGAATAAACAGGGAATAAACACATGATAAACAGGGAATAAACACATGATAAACAGGGAATAAACACATGATAAACAGGGAATAAACACATGATAAACAGGGAATAAACACATGATAAACAGGGAACTGGTTAGCGTGTCCTCTAGGAGCTAAAACATGTGCTAACGTGTCCTCTAGGAGCTAAAACATGTGCTAACGTGTCTTCCAGGAGCTAAAACATGTGCTAACGTGTCTTCCAGGAGCTAAAACATGTGCTAACGTGTCTTCCAGGAGCTAAAACATGTGCTAACGTGTCCTCTAGGAGATAAAATGTGTGCTAACGTGTTCTCTAGGAGCTAAAACATGTTAACGTGTCCTCTAGGAGCTGCTGCTGCTGCTGCTGTTGCTGCTGCTGCTGCTGCTGCTGCTGTTACTGCTGCTGCTGCTGTTACTGCTGCTGCTGCTGTTACTGCTGCTGCTGCTGCTGCTGTAACCAGATCTGATGGCGTTTACAGGAAGGTTATTGATCAGGGCTGATCAGCCTCCCATCGAGCTGCTGATGCAGCAGCAGAAGTTCATCCAGGTTTAATGGAGTCAGATCAATGAGCAGCAGGTGTTAGCATCAGTTTGACCTTGGCTGCTACTTCACTACGTTATAAATACACACGGCTACTAATGCACATGAAAGCTGCAGGCAGCTGAGTGTGTGTGTGTGTGTGTGTGTGTGTGTGTGTGTGTGTGTGTGTGTGTGTGTGTGTGTGTGTGTGTTCATGGAAATTACAGCGTGGACCAAAAGACAACAACAGTGATGCTAAATATAAATCTGTGGGTTTTTTCTGGTTTTTCTTTCATCTGCAGTAAAACGTCAGAAAAAAACAGGGATGGAAAGTAGTAACAGAGTACTTTTACTACAGTACTGTAGTAACAGAGTACTTTTACTACAGTACTGTAGTAACAGAGTACTTTTACTACAGTACTGTAGTAACAGAGTACTTTTACTACAGTACTGTAGTAACAGAGTACTTTTACTACAGTACTGTAGTAACAGAGTACTTTTACTACAGTACTGTAGTAACAGAGTACTTTTATTACAGTACTGTAGTAACAGAGTACTTTTACTACAGTACTGTAGTAACAGAGTACTTTTACTACAGTACTGTAGTAACAGAGTACTTTTACTACAGTACTGTAGTAACAGAGTACTTTTACTACAGTACTGTAGTAACAGAGTACTTTTACTACAGTACTGTAGTAACAGAGTACTTTTACTACAGTACTGTAGTAACAGAGTACTTTTACTACAGTACTGTAGTAACAGAGTACTTTTATTACAGTACTGTAGTAACAGAGTACTTTTACTACAGTACTGTAGTAACAGAGTACTTTTACTACAGTACTGTAGTAACAGAGTACTTTTACTACAGTACTGTAGTAACAGAGTACTTTTATTACAGTACTGTAGTAACAGAGTACTTTTATTACAGTACTGTACTTTACTGCAGTATTTTCCATTTGATGCTACTCTATACTTCCATTTTACTACATTTGAGATTGAAATATTGTACTTTTTACTACATTATGTTTATTCAACTGCAGTTTTTACATCAAATTATATATTTTACTGTATTTTTACTACTAATGAATACTACTACTGAATACTACTGAATACTACTACTGAATACTACTACTGAATACTACTACTGAATACTACTGAATACTACTACTGAATACTACTGAATACTACTACTGAATACTACTGAATACTACTACTGAATACTACTGAATACTACTGAATACTACTGAATACTACTGAATACTACTGAATACTACTACTGAATACTACTACTGAATACTACTGAATACTACTGAATACTACTACTGAATACTACTACTGAATACTACTGAATACTACTGAATACTACTACTGAATACTACTACTGAATACTACTGAATACTACTGAATACTACTGAATACTACTACTGAATACTACTACTGAATACTACTGAATACTACTGAATACTACTGAATACTACTACTGAATACTACTACTGAATACTACTGAATACTACTGAATACTACTACTGAATACTACTGAATACTACTACTGAATACTACTACTGAATACTACTACTGAATACTACTGAATACTACTACTGAATACTACTGAATACTACTACTGAATACTACTGAATACTACTGAATACTACTACTGAATACTACTGAATACTACTACTGAATACTACTACTGAATACTACTGAATACTACTGAATACTACTACTGAATACTACTACTGAATACTACTGAATACTACTGAATACTACTGAATACTACTACTGAATACTACTACTGAATACTACTGAATACTACTGAATACTACTGAATACTACTGAATACTACTACTGAATACTACTACTGAATACTACTGAATACTACTACTGAATACTACTGAATACTACTACTGAATACTACTACTGAATACTACTACTGAATACTACTACTGAATACTACTACTGAATACTACTGAATACTACTACTGAATACTACTGAATACTACTACTGAATACTACTGAATACTACTGAATAATACTACTGAATACTACTGAATAATACTACTGAATACTACTAATGAATACTACTGAATACTACTACTGAATACTACTGAATACTACTGAATACTACTACTGAATACTACTGAATACTACTACTGAATACTACTGAATACTACTACTGAATACTACTGAATACTACTGAATACTACTGAATAATACTACTGAATACTACTGAATAATACTACTGAATACTACTGAATACTACTGAATACTACTACCGAATACTACTGAATACTACTACTGAATACTACTGAATACTACTACTGAATACTACTGAATAATACTGAATACTACTGAATAATACTACTGAATACTACTGAATAATACTACTGAATACTACTGAATAATACTACTGAATACTACTGAATACTACTGAATACTACTACTGAATACTACTGAATACTACTGAATAATACTACTGAATACTACTGAATACTACTGAATACTACTGAATACTACTACTGAATACTACTGAATACTACTACTGAATACTACTACTGAATACTACTACTGAATACTACTGAATACTACTACTGAATACTACTGAATAATACTGAATACTACTGAATAATACTGAATACTACTGAATAATACTACTGAATACTACTGAATAATACTACTGAATACTACTACTGAATACTACTGAATACTACTGAATATTACTACTGAATACTACTGAATACTACTGAATACTACTACTGAATACTACTGAATACTACTACTGAATACTACTACTGAATACTACTGAATACTACTACTGAATACTACTACTGAATACTACTGAATACTACTACTGAATACTACTACTGAATACTACTACTGAATACTACTACTGAATACTACTGAATACTACTACTGAATACTACTGAATACTACTGAATACTACTACTGAATACTACTGAATACTACTACTGAATACTACTGAATACTACTACTGAATACTACTACTGAACAACATCATCAACATTAACATCAACATCAACAACAACATCAACAACATCAACAGTATCATCAACATCAACAACAACAACAACAACAACAACAGCATCATCAACAACATCAACAACAACAACATCAACAACATCAACATCATCAACATCATCATCAACATCAACAACATCAACAGCATCATCAACATCAACAACATCAACAACAACAACATCAACAACATCAACATCATCAACATCATCATCAACATCAACAACATCAACAGTATCATCAACATCAACAACATCAACAACAACAGCATCATCAACAACATCAACAACAACAACATCAACAACATCAACATCATCAACATCATCAACATCATCATCAACATCAACAACATCAACAGCATCATCAACATCAACAACAACAACAACATCAACAACATCATCAACAACAACAACATCAACAACATCAACAACATCAACATCATCAACATCAACAGCATCATCAACAACAACAACATCAACAACATCATCAACAACAACATCATCAACAACAACAACATCAACAACATCAACAGCATCATCAACAACAACATCAACAACAACATCAACAACATCAACAAACAACATCAACAACAACAACAACAACATCAACAACATCAATAACATCAACAACATCAACAACATCAACATAAAAACATCAACAGCATCATCAACAACAACAACATCAACAACAACATCAACAACATCAACAACAACAACAACAACAACATCAACAACATCAACAACAACAACAACAACAACAACATCAACAACAACATCAACAACAACATCAACAGCATCATCAACAACAACATCAACAACATCAACAACATCAACAACAACATCAACAGCATCATCAACAACAACAACATCAACAACAACATCAACAACATCAACAACATCAACAACAACAACAACATCAACAACAACATCAACAACATCAACAACAACATCAACAACAACATCATCATCAACAACATCAACAACAACAACAACATCATCAACATCAACAACATCAACAGCATCATCAACAACAACAACATCAACAACAACATCAACAACATCAACAACATCATCATCAACAACATCAACAACAACATCAACAGCATCATCAACAACAACAACATCAACAGCATCATCAACAACAACAACATCAACAACAACATCAACAACAACATCAACAACATCAACAACAACATCAACAACATCAACTACAACATCAACAACAACAACAACATCAACAACAACAACATCAACAACAACATCAACATCATCAACAACAACAACAACATCATCATCAACAACATCAACATCATCAACAACATCAACATCATCAACAACAACATCAACAACATCAACATCATCAACAACATCATCAACATCAACAACATCAACAACATCAACATCATCAACAACATCATCAACATCAACATCAACATCGTCAACAACATCATCAACATCAACAACAACATCAACAACATCAACATCAACATCAACAACATCATCAACAACATCATCAACAACATCATCATCAACAACATCAACATCATCAACAACAACATCAACAACATCAACAGCATCATCAACAACATCAACAACAACAACAACATCAACAGCATCATCAACAACAACAACATCAACAACAACATCAACAACATCAACAACAACATCAACAACATCATCAACATCAACAACAACATTAACAGCATCATCATCAACAACAACATCAACAACAACATCAACAACATCAACAACAACATCAACATCAACAACAACATCAACATCAACATCAACAACAACAACATCAACAACAACAACATCATCAACAACATCAACAACATCATCATCATCAACAACATCAACAACAACAACAACATCAACAACATCATCAACAACATCAACAACAACAACAACATCAACAACATCATCAACAACATCAACAATAACAACAACAACATCATCAACAACAAAATCATCATCAACAACATCAACATCAACAACAACAAAATCATCAACAACATCAACATCAACAACAACAACAACATCAATAAATGTATAATAATATATATAAAAAAATTTTAAATTTTATTTTACATTTTATAGATGAAGGTGGAAATGCAGATAGAAATAAATAAATAAATAAATACATTAAAAACTATATATAAATATAGTATTTATGTGGAAAACCTGCACTAATAAATATTATTTATTGAAATGGAATAAATTAAATAAATGTGTCATTTACTGTTTAATGACCTTAACCCTGACCCTGACCTTAACCCTGACCCTGACCTTAACCCTGACCCTAACCCTGACCTTAACCCTGACCCTAACCCTGACCTTAACCCTGACCCTAACCCTGACCTTAACCCTGACTCTAACCTGACCCTGACCTTAACCCTGACCCTAACCCTAACCCTGACCTTAACCCTGACCCTAACCCTAACCCTGACCTTAACCCTGACTCTAACCCTGACCCTAACCCTGACCCTAACCCTAACCCTGACCTTAACCCTGACCCTGACCCTAACCCTGACCCTGACCTTAACCCTGACCCTAACCCTAACCCTGACCTTAACCCTGACCTTAACCCTGACCCTAACCCTAACCCTGACCCTGACCTTAACCCTGACCTTAACCCTGACCCTGACCCTGACCACAACATGAATGCAGCATCCTGAATAAGCCAGTGATTTTATTCGATAGTGAAATCTATAGATTTTCATCCACTGAACAGTTTTTTCCTTTTCTCTAAATAACATGAAACTCTGACCTGTGGGTTCCTCTGGTCCTGGATGAGGATTTAATCTCCCGTCAGACTCCGATGAAACCAGGAGGAGCTGAGGACAGAACACAAAGAACCTCAGAACAGTTGGACATTAATGAGATTCAGTCCAGAACTACAGTCACAACCCAGTCCACAACCCAGTCCAGAACTACAGTCCACAACCCAGTCCACAACCCAGTCCAGAACTACAGTCCACAACCCAGTCCACAACCCAGTCCAGAACTACAGTCCACAACCCAGTCCACAACCCAGTCCAGAACTACAGTCCACAACCCAGTCCACAACCCAGTCCAGAACTACAGTCCACAACCCAGTCCAGAACTACAGTCCACAACCCAGTCCACAACCCAGTCCAGAACTACAGTCCACAACCCAGTCCACAACCCAGTCCACAACCCAGTCCAGAACTACAGTCCACAACCCAGTCCACAACCCAGTCCACAACCCAGTCCAGAACTACAGTCCAGAACTACAGTCCACAACCCAGTCCACAACCCAGTCCAGATGATCCAGTCCAGATGATCCAGTCCAGATCAATTAATTAATTATCAGAACAGTTGGAGATTAATGAGATTTAGTCCAGACCAACAGTCCAGAACCCAAAGATCATCAGTTTATTATTATAGAGACTAAAGAAACAGGAAATAACCAGAGAAGAGAAGCTGGAACCAGAGAATTTACACATTTACTAATTAATCAATGATTCTGATCCATTAATTGATTATCAGAGTAGTTGTTGATTAATGGCGGTTGATTAATGTGTCTGGTGGGTTTTCTCCAGGTTCTAGTCCAGGTCCAGGTCCAGGTTCTAGTCCAGGTTCTAGTCCTGGTCCAGGTTCTAGTCCTGGTCCAGGTTCTAGTCCTGGTCCAGGTTCTCCAGTTTCCTCCCACAGTCCAAACACATGCTGAGGTTAATTGGAGACTCTAAATCACCATAGGAGGGTGTGTGTGTGTGTGTGTGTGTGTGTGTGTGTGTGTGTGTGTGTGTGTGTGTGTGTGTGTGTGTGTGTGTGTGTGTCCTCCTCCATGGATCATAAGACAGTAACCACAACATTTCTCCCAGTGTTCTTAGATCTTAAATATCATCCAATCAGGGCTGTAGAGGCTGATATCTCCTCTGTGATTGGTCGACAGCTGGAACAGGAAGTGGCTGCGTCGGCCTCAGGGAGGTAAACGTTGATCTCAGCGTTTCATCTCAGGCTTTTATAATAATGAATGAATAATTAATGAGACGTTTAAGAACTGGTTGATGAGGTTGTGATATTATTATAATATTAAATCAACAATAATCTGTTAATTAATGGAAATAAAACAGAAATAAAACAAACCACTGCTGCTGTTTATGACTCAAAGATGCAGTTAGTTGGTTAATTAGTTGATTAATCCATTAGTTTGAACTAGTTATTGTTAATTAACAATTAGAAAAGAATAAAGATGAAGATTCAACATAAAATGTATTTTTTTTGTCCAAAGATCATCAGTTTATTATTATAGAGACTAAAGAAACAGGAAATAATCATCTGGTCTAGTCTGGTCTGGTCTAGTCTAGTCTGGTCTAGTCTAGTGATCTCTGATCCACATCCCAGGACTGAAACAGAAACTGTGGAGTCAAACGGTGGATTTATAGAGAAGCTGCAGACCTGGACCAGAACCTGGACCAGGACCTGGACCTGGACCAGGACTCAGAATGAGGAAAAGAAGAAGACAATACAAATATGAAAGGAGACAGAAAAGCTGCTTAAATGATGCTGAATGAGGAGAAAACACAGAAACACTAAATCCTCTGGAGGATTTAAAGGAGATCAGGAGGAGGAGGAGGAGGAGGAGGAGGAGGAGGTGATGAAGATCATCATCATCCACACAACACTACAGCTCAGTGATTTACACACTGAACCATCGTATTCTACTCTATTCTATTATTATTATTATTATTATTATTATTATTGTATTTATTGTCTTTAATCTATTTATTTATTCTCCAGAGAATCATCATATAAACATGAGCTGAATGAATAAAGAATCATTGAATCATCTTCATGAAGCTGAATCTTTAATTAACAACGAGGTTTCTGAGCAACATCAGACAGATTTGGGTTTTCCTGATGTTTAGGATGAGGAGGTGGGGGAGGGGCTGGAGGAGGAGGAGGAGGAGGAGATGGAGGAGGAGGAGGAGGAGGAGGAAGAGATGGAGGAGGAGGAGGAGGAGGAGATGGAGGAGGAAGAGATGGAGGAGGAGGAGGAGGAGGAGGAAGAGATGGAGGAGGAGGAGGAGGAGATGGAGGAGGAAGAGATGGAGGAGGAGGAGGAGGAGATGGAGGAGGAGATGGAGGAGGAGGAGGAGGAGGAGGAAGAGATGGAGGAGGAGGAGGAGGAGGAGATGGAGGAGGAAGAGATGGAGGAGGAGGAGGAGGAGATGGAGGAGGAGATGGAGGAGGAGGAGGAAGAGATGGAGGAGGAGGAGGAGGAGATGGAGGAGATGGAGGAGGAAGAGGAGGAGATGGAGGAGGAGGAGGAGGAAGAGGAGGAGATGGAGGAGGAGGAGGAGGAGGAGATAGAGATGGAGGAGATGGAGGAGGAGGAGGAGATGGAGGAGGAGGAGGAGGAGGAGGAAGAGATGGAGGAGGAGGAGGAGGAGGAGATGGAGGAGGAAGAGATGGAGGAGGAGGAGGAGGAGGAGGAAGAGATGGAGGAGGAGGAGGAGGAGGAGATGGAGGAGGAAGAGATGGAGGAGGAGGAGGAGGAGATGGAGGAGGAGATGGAGGAGGAGGAGGAGGAGGAGGAAGAGATGGAGGAGGAGGAGGAGGAGGAGATGGAGGAGGAAGAGATGGAGGAGGAGGAGGAGGAGATGGAGGAGGAGATGGAGGAGGAGGAGGAAGAGATGGAGGAGGAGGAGGAGGAGATGGAGGAGATGGAGGAGGAAGAGGAGGAGATGGAGGAGGAGGAGGAGGAAGAGGAGGAGATGGAGGAGGAGGAGGAGGAGGAGATAGAGATGGAGGAGATGGAGGAGGAGGAGGAGATGGAGGAGGAGGAGGAGATGGAGGAGATCCCTTACCCCCCAAAAAAGAGGAAAAAAATGTAGGAAATGCTGAATTTATGTCTGAGAATCACACACTGAGTCAAACAGAATCAATCACTGAATCAAACAGAATCAATCACTGAATCAATCACTGAATCAAACAGAATCAATCACTGAATCAATCACTGAATCAAACAGAATCAATCACTGAATCAATCACTGAATCAAACAGAATCAATCACTGAATCAAACAGAATCAATCACTGAATCAAACAGAATCAATCACTGAATCAATCACTGAATCAAACAGAATCAATCACTGAATCAATCACTGAATCAATCACTGAATCAAACAGAATCAATCACTGAATCAATCACTGAATCAAACAGAATCAATCACTGAATCAATCACTGAATCAATCACTGAATCAAACAGAATCAATCACTGAATCAAACAGAATCAATCACAGAATCAAACACTGAATCAATCACTGAATCAAACAGAATCAATCACTGAATCAAACAGAATCAATCACTGAATCAATCACTGAATCAAACAGAATCAATCACTGAATCAATCACTGAATCAATCACTGAATCAAACAGAATCAATCACTGAATCAATCACTGAATCAAACAGAATCAATCACTGAATCAAACAGAATCAATCACTGAATCAATCACTGAATCAATCACTGAATCAATCACTGAATCAAACAGAATCAATCACTGAATCAATCACTGAATCAAACAGAATCAATCACTGAATCAAACAGAATCAATCACTGAATCAAACAGAATCAATCACTGAATCAAACAACAACAACAACAACAACAACAACAACAACATCTGGTGTCAACATCATTAAATCACTTCATTCTAACATGAAACTAAACTAATGAAGAAGCAGTGAAACGTCACGAAGCTGTTAGACCTGCACATTCATAGAGCTGAGAACAGCAGGGACGTCACCTCCTCCACCTCCTTCTGCTCCTTCTGCTCCTTCACCTCCTTCACCTCCTTCTGCTCCTTCACCTCCTTCACCTCCTCCACCTCCTTCTGCTCCTTCACCTCCTTCACCTCCTCCACCTCCTTCTGCTCCTTCACCTCCTTCACCTCCTCCACCTCCTTCACCTCCTCCACCTCCTTCTGCTCCTTCACCTCCTTCACCTCCTCCACCTCCTTCACCTCCTTCACCTCCTTCACCTCCTCCACCTCCTTCTGCTCCTTCACCTCCTTCTGCTCCTTCACCTCCTTCACCTCCTTCTGCTCCTTCACCTCCTTCTGCTCCTTCTGCTCCTTCACCTCCTTCTGCTCCTTCACCTCCTTCTGCTCCTTCACCTCCTGCTCCTTCACCTCCTTCTCTGTCATCTGAGTCTCACAGAATCGACGGCAGGAAACAGAAAAAATAAAAAAAATGTCCAAGAAGAAAAAAAACCAAAAAAACTAAACAAAAAGGAGCAGCTCCAGCTACAAGCTCACATTCCAGCTCCTCCCGGCTGCTGCTGCCGCTGCTAAAGGAGGAGCAGGAGGAGCAGGAGGAGGTGCGGATTAATTCCAGAGGAGGAGGAAGCCTCCTTTCCTCCCTCGGATCCGGCTACAGGAGGCCTGGAGTCCAGCGTGGTTCTGCTTTAGCTAGCGGAGGCTGCCATGTCTCCCATTGTTCCACTGATAGACCCTCCTACTACAACAGCTGGGGACCAGCTCCTCCTCCTCCTCCTCCTCCTCCTGCTCCTCCTCCTCCTAAACATTAACCCTGCAGCTGCCGGCCCAGGCCGTAAAGACGAGGGCAGAGAGATGGATGGAGGGGGTTGAGTTTCAGAGGAGATCCTCCAACAAAGGGAGGTGACGGAGGAGGAAATCCCTGATAAAAACACAGAGGAGGCGCTAAGAGGATTGACTTCAGTCAAAGAGACGATTCAACGTCCAGAATCAAAGAATTGGAGCTGTTGTTGTATAAAACATCAGAGTCTTTATCTGTTACAACCAGAGATTCTCACGTTATTATCAGAGAAGAAACCAGGAAATAACCAGAAGCTGGAACCAGAGAATTTACACATTTACTGGTTCATAAACGAGTCCAATCAATGAGTCAATTCTGAAAATAGCTGCAGGTTAATGTGATGAACTAATCGATGAATCAACTAATGTGATGTGTAATAACAGGTTTCTGCCGTGTCCTAATTAAACGCTTCATTCTGACACCTTTAACAACAACTTCAGACTTTACTTCTCATTCTCCTGCTCACAGCAACGTTCCAGTGAATCAGACTCCAGCAGCGATGATTCATCGTCCTCGTCTTCCTCAACGTTCCAGACGCTCTAAACCCAGTCTGATGACAACGGGACCGGTCGCCACGGCAACAACAACAACAACAACATAGAATAAACAGCAGAAAACATCCAGGTCTATAGCTTCTCATTTTAAAATACACTCTTTGTTTTTATAATTGGCTCTAATTGAGAAGACGAGTCCTGAAGTGAGTCAGCACCAGAGGAACGACCCGGTCACCACGGCTTCATTCTATGGCATTCACAACAACAACAACAACAACAACAATAACAACAACTACTACAACAACAACAACAACTACTACACCTACTACAACAACAACAACTGCTACAACAACTACTACTACAACAACTGCTACAACAACAACAACAACAAACAACTACTACAACAACAACAACAACTACTACTACTACAACAACAACAACAATAACAACAACAACAGGCGGACACTTACACCAGGATCTGACCCAGATTCAGTGTCTGAGATGTTCTGCTGCTGGAGATAAACCCAAAATAACAGCAGGGAATCAGGGAAAACCTGGATTTATCCTGTTATTAACAGAACACAACCAGTAGAACACTAACAGAACCAGTAGAACACTAACAGAACCAGTAGAACGCTAACAGAACCAGTAGAACACTAACAGAACCAGTAGAACGCTAACAGAACCAGTAGAACGCTAACAGAACCAGTAGAACGCTAACAGAGCCAGCAGAACACTAACAGAACCAGCAGAACACTAACAGAACCAGCACCGCCTTCAACAGTCAACAAATACACTGATGTTCTGTTATTCATTCAAATGTCCTAAATTATTATTATTATTATTATTATTATCATTATTATTATTATTATTATTATTACCCAAAGATCATCAGTTTATTATTAGAAGAGAAGCTGGAACCAGAGAATTTAGACTCAAACTGATCAATGTGATAGTTGACAACTAATCGATCAATCGACTAATCATTAAAGCTGTGGCTATCCACTAAAAAGCATCAAAGCCTGAGTTTAGCAGCTAAAGCTAAAGCTAACGTCTACATCAGAACTGCAGATCCTTTCACATGCTAATTGTTGCCTGTGGCTAATCAGCTCATCAGCTGCTGCATGTGTGTAAATCGCTGCTTTGAAGAGAAGGGTGTGTGTGTGTGTGTGTGTGTGTGTGTGTGTGTGTGTGTGTGTGTGTGTGTGTGTGTGTGTGTGTGTGTGTGTGTGTGATGGTGGTGTGACGACGTCCTGTTTTACATGTGGTTTGCATTGAAAAGTCACATGACTCCTGAACCAGAGGAGGAGACGTTTCTACCATCACAGCTTATTGTCTCCTGGAGTTAGAGGACCTGTAGAGTTCTGGGTCAGAGGAGGGTTCTGGGTTGTGGGTCAGAGGGGGGTTCTGGGTTGTGGGTCAGAGGAGGGTTCTGGGTTGTGGGTCAGAGGGGGGTTCTGGGTTGTGGGTCAGAGGAGGGTTCTGGGTTGTGGGTCAGAGGAGGGTTCTGGGTTGTGGGTCAGAGGAGGGTTCTGGATTGTGGGTCAGAGGGGGGTTCTGGGTTGTGGGTCAGAGGGGGGTTCTGGATTGTGGGTCAGAGGGGGGTTCAGGGTTGTGGGTCAGAGGAGGGTTCTGGATTGTGGGTCAGAGGGGGGTTCTGGGTTGTGGGTCAGAGGGGGGTTCTGGGTTGTGGGTCAGAGGAGGGTTCTGGGTTGTGGGTCAGAGGAGGGTTCTGGGTTGTGGGTCAGAGGAGGGTTCTGGGTTGTGGGTCAGAGGAGGGTTCTGGGTTGTGGGTCAGAGGGGGGTTCTGGGTTGTGGGTCAGAGGGGGGTTCTGGGTTGTGGGTCAGAGGAGGGTTCTGGGTTGTGGGTCAGAGGAGGGTTCTGGGTTGTGGGTCAGAGGGGGGTTCTGGGTTGTGGGTCAGAGGAGGGTTCTGGGTTGTGGGTCAGAGGAGGGTTCTGGGTTGTGGGTCAGAGGGGGGTTCTGGGTTGTGGGTCAGAGGGGGGTTCTGGGTTGTGGGTCAGAGGAGGGTTCTGGGTTGTGGGTCAGAGGAGGGTTCTGGGTTGTGGGTCAGAGGGGGGTTCTGGGTTGTGGGTCAGAGGAGGGTTCTGGGTTGTGGGTCAGAGGGGGGTTCAGGGTTGTGGGTCAGAGGAGGGTTCTGGATTGTGGGTCAGAGGGGGGTTCTGGGTTGTGGGTCAGAGGGGGGTTCTGGGTTGTGGGTCAGAGGAGGGTTCTGGATTGTGGGTCAGAGGGGGGTTCTGGGTTGTGGGTCAGAGGGGGGTTCTGGGTTGTGGGTCAGAGGAGGGTTCTGGGTTGTGGGTCAGAGGAGGGTTCTGGATTGTGGGTCAGAGGGGGGTTCTGGGTTGTGGGTCAGAGGGGGGTTCTGGATTGTGGGTCAGAGGGGGGTTCAGGGTTGTGGGTCAGAGGAGGGTTCTGGATTGTGGGTCAGAGGGGGGTTCTGGGTTGTGGGTCAGAGGGGGGTTCTGGGTTGTGGGTCAGAGGAGGGTTCTGGGTTGTGGGTCAGAGGAGGGTTCTGGGTTGTGGGTCAGAGGAGGGTTCTGGGTTGTGGGTCAGAGGGGGGTTCTGGGTTGTGGGTCAGAGGGGGGTTCTGGGTTGTGGGTCAGAGGAGGGTTCTGGGTTGTGGGTCAGAGGAGGGTTCTGGGTTGTGGGTCAGAGGGGGGTTCTGGGTTGTGGGTCAGAGGAGGGTTCTGGGTTGTGGGTCAGAGGAGGGTTCTGGGTTGTGGGTCAGAGGGGGGTTCTGGGTTGTGGGTCAGAGGGGGGTTCTGGGTTGTGGGTCAGAGGAGGGTTCTGGGTTGTGGGTCAGAGGGGGGTTCTGGGTTGTGGGTCAGAGGAGGGTTCTGGGTTGTGGGTCAGAGGGGGGTTCTGGGTTGTGGGTCAGAGGAGGGTTCTGGGTTGTGGGTCAGAGGAGGGTTCTGGGTTGTGGGTCAGAGGGGTAACAATCAGCCTTTATGATGGGATGTATCATCAGTCTCTGTCATAGCTCCAAAAACATGTGACAGATCTCATTCAGGTCATGGCAGCCTGAAAGACCTTTGACCTTAGGAGAAGCTGTGATTCCATCAATGTGTCATTCATCATCCATCCACCCATCATCCATCCATCATCCATCCACCTATCATCCATCCATCATCCACCCATCATCCATCCATCCATCATCCATCCACCCATCATCCATCCATCATCCATCCACCTATCATCCGTCCATCATCCATCCATCATCCATCCACCCATCATCCATCCACCCATCATCCATCCATCATCCATTCATCATCCACCCATCATCCACCCGTCATCCATCATCCATCCACCCATCATCCACCCATCATCCATCATCCATCCACCCATCATCCATCCATCATCCACCCATCATCCACCCGTCATCCATCATCCATCCACCCATCATCCATCATCCATTCATCATCCACCCGTCATCCATCATCCATTCATCATCCACCCGTCATCCATCATCCATCCCACCCATCATCCACCCATCATCCATCATCCATCCACCCATCATCCATCCATCATCCACCCATCATCCACCCGTCATCCATCATCCATCCACCCATCATCCATCATCCATTCATCATCCACCCGTCATCCATCATCCACCCATCATCCACCCGTCATCCATCATCCATTCATCATCCATCCATCATCCATTCATCATCCATCCATCATCCACCCATCATCCATCATCCATCCACCCATCATCCATATATATATATATATATATATATATATATATATATATATATATATATATATATATATATATATATATATATATATATATATATCCAGTAATCAATTAGTTTCCAACTATCACATTAATCACCAACTATTTTGATAATCAATGAAACAATTTGAATCATATTTCAAGAAGAAAATGTCCAAATTCTCTGGTTCCAGTGACTTAAATGTGAGTTTTTCTGTTTTTGTTCAGTTCTTCATGACAATAAACTGAATGTGAAGACGTCACCGTGGGAATCAGTGGTCGATATTTATCACCATTTACTGACTGATCACTGAGGAAATAATCAATCAATTCTTTTCTATCAACCAGAAAACAGCTTCAATGACTTGAAGATTTGCTGTTTGTCTAAAACTGAAGATACAACAGTTGAGGATTGTTTAGTAAAAGCAAACCAAGCAGTAGAAGGTGCTTTTCACTGTTTTAATGTGTAATAAAGACGAGCCCGTTAGCAGATGGTCGTCTTTACGGTTCCTGGTCAGACGAGGAGGGGGAAGTATCAGCTGTAAATCACACCGCAGGGCACTAAACCCCTTTGAGGGGTGGACAGTTTAATGGGCAGTAACGGTGGGACAGAGGACTAGGACCTCCAAAATACACTGGCTGTCTGCAGCTGGAGGTCTGGATGGACTAGTCCACCTCCATAATACACTGGCTGTCTGCAGCTGGAGGTCTGGACGGACTAGTCCACCTCCAAAATACACTGGCTGTCTGCAGCTGGAGGTCTGGACGGACTAGTCCACCTCCATAATACACTGGCTGTCTGCAGCTGGAGGTCTGGACGGACTAGTCCACCTCCAAAATACACTGGCTGTCTGCAGCTGGAGGTCTGGATGGACTAGTCCACCTCCATAATACACTGGCTGTCTGCAGCTGGAGGTCTGGATGGACTAGTCCACCTCCATAATACACTGGCTGTCTGCAGCTGGAGGTCTGGACGGACCTTCAGGGTTTGAGACGTTTGACGTCTTTTCTCATTAATTTGCATGAACCCTCGGTTTAATCAAGACCTCGTTAGGAAATCACAGCCAATAATCTACTTTAAAACTCTGAGCTATTTATTGCTGATTACTGTTGTTTAGTAATAGTAATTCATTTCATCACAATATTTAAAACGTAAGGAATTACACTACTATCACTTTAAGCTGCTCTCAGCAGGAGAACTGGGAATAAGTAGAAATATGGATCTGATGAAGTAAACTGGTTGATGATGTCAGGAACAATAACCCAGAAACATCCACACTGATCTTCAATTTACTCTTTTTCCTGAAAAGAAGATTCAATTGTTTTTTTATCTCATATTTAGAGTTTAGAAGCTAACATTAGTGTTACTGACATTTGTACCAATAAAATATGACCATCTTTTTCCTGAAATTACTGCGTTTCAGCCAAACATCAGTGCATTACAGTATTAGGTTAGTACGACGTTACTCCAACAGAAATCACATGTTCCACTTTCTGTTTTATTTCATTCCAGAACGACTGCGACTCCATAAATCGCTGCCATTGAGTCTGTTCTTCACTTCATGTCTGCGTTCATAAAAGTCTGGTAATGAAAACCACTTGTCGTGGCCTCTATAAATCCGGTTTATACTCTGAATACTCGGTGTCCAACCAGATTACGATGGAACCCGACTCGCTGCCAGAGACTCCTCCGGTCCACGGTTCCATGTGTGTCAGCAAAAACTCTGACTTCCTGATCCTCTGAGTCACATTTACACCAAACATGACACGACTGGAAAAAAATGTACAGGCTTGAACAAGACAAGCTGCTAAAAGGGCTAAAGGACAAAGCTAACGTTAACCCAGTGACACTGAAGCTAATGCTAACCTAGACACACTGAAGATAACATAAACACAGACAATATGAATCTAATTTTAACCCTGAGACAATGAAGCTAACATTAACTCAGAGACACTGAAGCTAACACCCTAAACATACTAAAATTAACATTTACCAAGAGCCACTGAAGCTAATTTTAACCCTGAGACAATGAAGCTAACAATAACCCAGAAACAATGAAGCTAATGCTAACCCAAAGACTCTGAAGCCACTTAACATTTACCTAAAGACAATGAAGCTATCATTAACCCACACTGAAGCTAACATTAACCCAGAAACAATGAAGCTAACATTAACCCACACTGAAGCTAACATTAACCCAGACACAATGAAGCTAACATTAACCCACACTGAAGCTAACATTAACCCAGACACAATGAAGCTAACATTAACCCACACTGAAGCTAACATTAACCCACACTGAAGCTAACATTAACCCACACTGAAGCTAACATTAACCCACACTGAAGCTATCATTAACCCACACTGAAGCTAACATTAACCCAGAAACAATGAAGCTAATGCTAACCCAAAGACTCTGAAGCCACTTAACATTTACCTAAAGACAATGAAGCTAACATTAACCCACACTGAAGCTAACATTAACCCACACTGAAGGTAACATTAACCCACACTGAAGCTAACATTAACCCACACTGAAGCTAACATTAACCCACACTGAAGCTAACATTAACCCACACTGAAGCTAACATTAACCCAGACACACTGAAGCTAACATTAACCCACACTGAAGCTAACATTAACCCAGAGACATTGAAGCTAACATTAACCCAGAAACAATAAAGCTAATGCTAACCCAGAGACTCTGAAGCTAACTACGAAACTAGCTCTGCTAAACTATAAAAACAGCAGGCGTCTGTGAATGAACCACATCAGGTAAAATACTGTTTTTATTAGCTCAGTGAATTGAAACTGATTAATATTAAAGCCAGTTACATCAGCGTCTGAGACGTTTCACGTCTAGTTTTCTGTGTCCAGGCTTTAGGTTTAGACTCATCACCCACATCCTCTTCCCAAGGTCCAGGGAGGAAGAACCTATTTATGGTGCAGAATAAAGAAAATAGCGGAGGTTAAATATGGAGATCCTCCGCCATAAAGCGACAACAAACGTCCACGGGAAGAACGATGATCTGAGCTGCAACAGGAAACTGGACAGAACCGGTTCAGAAACCAGGATTAAACAGGACTTTAATGGATTCATGTTGGTTTTAAACTAGTAAAAGATGTTTATTATTGACACATTATAAACACTATTAATTAACCTTCAATTAACAAAACAGCAGAGACATTAGACAATTAACACTGATTCTACATTAAATGAATCAAACCTCAACAAGTGAAAATATCTGGTTTTTATTTTTATTTCAGGATTTTTTTGATTGATCTTCAATTTACTCGTTTTTACTGAAAATAAAATTAATTAGTTTGACTTTTTATCTTAATTAATTCATTCATTTTTTAAAAAATGTTTAATATCTTGCAAGAAATGTGAAATAAAATAAATTATCTGCAATTTCTAGATAATTCTAATTAATATTGGACTAAATGAATTAAACACTAGATATTTAATAAAATTATTAGATTTTCTCCTGATACGATTTCACTGTTTACAGAACATATTTATAATAATAATAGAAGAATCTACTACATGTACTCATAGTACTGCAGTACTTTACTCCATGTACTCATAGTACTGTAGTACTTTACTACATGTACTCATAGTACTGCAGTACTTTACTCCATGTACTCATAGTACTGCAGTACTTTACTATATATACTCATAGTACTGCAGTACTTTACTCCATGTACTCATAGTACTGTAGTACTTTACTCCATGTACTCATAGTACTGTAGTACTTTACTCCATGTACTCATAGTACTGTAGTACTTTACTCCATGTACTCATAGTACTGCAGTACTTTACTCCATGTACTCTAATGAATAAAGTGCTAGTTCACTGCAGGAAGTGTAAATGTGGTGATTTCAGCCTCTGAGCTCGTTATTCTTCATCTAAATGAGTTAATTGTGGCTGATAATTGGAATAAAACGGACCCAGCGTTAGATTCTTCCAGGTCTCGTAGCTAGTGAAGGAAATTACCACCATTTAATCCTTATTTTGGCTCAACAGGACGTGGCAGGACCTGGTTTGCTTGAATTGATTAAAGCCACATTCCTCAGCCATATTTTCTCTGGCCTGGCTGATGAATTGGATGTTTGTTGCAGCTGCAGCAGCTAAAACTCTGCTGCGTTTCTTTTGCCAGCTTCCATGTTTTTATGACCACAGATTCCTGCGTAGGGTGGATTTCTGACCGAGTCGGCTGAGTTCTGGTGGAACTCTCCCTGCTCTGCTGCTGCTGGGACTCAAAACTACAAGGTCAAAGCTTCCTGATGATGTCAGCGACCTGAACCCACAGCTGACCAATCACAGCAAGCCTCAGGTCAACCAGCTCCACCTCAGTGGATGAGAGTGGATATATATATATATATATATATATATATATATATATATATATATATATATATATATATATATATATATATATATATATATACATACATACATACATACATACATACATACATACATACATATATATATATATATATATATATATATATATATATATATATATATATATATATATATATATATATATATACTATAACTACTGATAATACTGCAATACTTTACTATAACTACTGATAATACTGCATGGAATGGATGAATGTTACTAACCTTCCTATGAATGGATGAATGTTTCCTCTTATGAATGGATGAATGTTACTAACCCTCCTATGAATGGATGAATGTTTCCTGCTATGAATGGATGAATGTTTCCTCCTATGAATGGATGAATGTTTCCTGCTATGAATGGATGAATGTTACTAACCCTCCTATGAATGGATGAATGTTTCCTCTTATGAATGGATGAATGTTTCCTCCTATGAATGGATGAATGTTTCCTCCTATGAATGGATGAATGTTACTAACCCTCCTATGAATGGATGAATGTTTCCTCTTATGAATGGATGAATGTTTCCTGCTATGAATGGATGAATGTTACTAACCCTCCTATGAATGGATGAATGTTTCCTGCTATGAATGGATGAATGTTTCCTCCTATGAATGGATGAATGTTTCCTGCTATGAATGGATGAATGTTACTAACCCTCCTATGAATGGATGAATGTTTCCTCTTATGAATGGATGAATGTTTCCTCCTATGAATGGATGAATGTTTCCTCCTATGAATGGATGAATGTTACTAACCCTCCTATGAATGGATGAATGTTTCCTCTTATGAATGGATGAATGTTTCCTGCTATGAATGGATGAATGTTACTAACCCTCCTATGAATGGATGAATGTTTCCTGCTATGAATGGATGAATGTTTCCTCCTATGAATGGATGAATGTTTCCTGCTATGAATGGATGAATGTTACTAACCCTCCTATGAATGGATGAATGTTTCCTGCTATGAATGGATGAATGTTTCCTCCTATGAATGGATGAATGTTTCCTCCTATGAATGGATGAATGTTTCCTCCTATGAATGGATGAATGTTACTAACCCTCCTATGAATGGATGAATGTTACTAACCCTCCTATGAATGGATGAATGTTTCCTCCTATGAATGGATGAATGTTTCCTCCTATGAATGGATGAATGTTTCCTGCTATGAATGGATGAATGTTTCCTGCTATGAATGGATGAATGTTTAGCAGCAGCAGCTGCTGCCACGTTTCTTGCTGGAATGAAGGGACGTAGGAAGTGAAGCAGCAGCATCTGTGAACAATTAGAGGCCGATCGAGGAGCAGCAGCTTCTACTGGTCATTACACTCCAACACGTCCTGGCCGAGTCCTTCATGATGTCATCATGTGGATCAGATGGAGGGTCTGAGATCTCCCGGTCCACCGGGACCAGAACCTGGACCTGATGAATGAACTAATAGTCGTACTAGTACTACTAGTAAGAAGCTGCTGCTCCACCTTCATTCTGCAGAATCCTCCAGCAGCTCCATCAGGTTGGATTCCTTCACTTCCACACTCCAACTCAAAGAAACTGCCAGAGATTCCAGCCAGTCCACTGTAGTACTGTAGTACTACTACTGCTGTTACTGTAGTACTGTAGTACTACTACTGCTGTTACTGTAGTACTACTACTGCTGTTACTGTAGTACTGTAGTACTACTACTGCTGTTACTGTAGTACTACTACTGCTGTTACTGTAGTACTGTAGTACTACTACTGCTGTTACTGTAGTACTACTACTGCTGTTACTGTAGTACTACTACTGCTGTTACTGTAGTACTACTACTGCTGTTACTGTAGTACTGTAGTACTACTACTGCTGTTACTGTAGTACTACTACTGCTGTTACTGTAGTACTACTACTGCTGTTACTGTAGTACTGTAGTACTACTACTGCTGTTACTGTAGTACTACTACTGCTGTTACTGTAGTACTGTAGTACTACTACTGCTGTTACTGTAGTACTACTACTGCTGTTACTGTAGTACTACTACTGCTGTTACTGTAGTACTGTAGTACTACTACTGCTGTTACTGTAGTACTGTAGTACTACTACTGCTGTTACTGTAGTACTACTACTGCTGTTACTGTAGTACTGTAGTACTACTACTGCTGTTACTGTAGTACTGTAGTACTACTACTGCTGTTACTGTAGTACTGTAGTACTACTACTGCTGTTACTGTAGTACTACTACTGCTGTTACTGTAGTACTGTAGTACTACTACTGCTGTTACTGTAGTACTACTACTGCTGTTACTGTAGTACTACTACTGCTGTTACTGTAGTACTGTAGTACTACTACTGCTGTTACTGTAGTACTACTACTGCTGTTACTGTAGTACTGTAGTACTACTACTGCTGTTACTGTAGTACTACTACTGCTGTTACTGTAGTACTGTAGTACTACTACTGCTGTTACTGTAGTACTGTAGTACTACTACTGCTGTTACTGTAGTACTACTACTGCTGTTACTGTAGTACTGTAGTACTACTACTGCTGTTACTGTAGTACTACTACTGCTGTTACTGTAGTACTGTAGTACTACTACTGCTGTTACTGTAGTACTGTAGTACTACTACTGCTGTTACTGTAGTACTACTACTGCTGTTACTGTAGTACTACTACTGCTGTTACTGTAGTACTGTAGTACTACTACTGCTGTTACTGTAGTACTACTACTGCTGTTACTGTAGTACTACTACTGCTGTTACTGTAGTACTGTAGTACTACTACTGCTGTTACTGTAGTACTACTACTGCTGTTACTGTAGTACTGTAGTACTACTACTGCTGTTACTGTAGTACTACTACTGCTGTTACTGTAGTACTACTACTGCTGTTACTGTAGTACTGTAGTACTACTACTGCTGTTACTGTAGTACTGTAGTACTACTACTGCTGTTACTGTAGTACTACTACTGCTGTTACTGTAGTACTGTAGTACTACTACTGCTGTTACTGTAGTACTGTAGTACTACTACTGCTGTTACTGTAGTACTGTAGTACTACTACTGCTGTTACTGTAGTACTACTACTGCTGTTACTGTAGTACTGTAGTACTACTACTGCTGTTACTGTAGTACTACTACTGCTGTTACTGTAGTACTACTACTGCTGTTACTGTAGTACTGTAGTACTACTACTGCTGTTACTGTAGTACTACTACTGCTGTTACTGTAGTACTGTAGTACTACTACTGCTGTTACTGTAGTACTACTACTGCTGTTACTGTAGTACTGTAGTACTACTACTGCTGTTACTGTAGTACTGTAGTACTACTACTGCTGTTACTGTAGTACTACTACTGCTGTTACTGTAGTACTGTAGTACTACTACTGCTGTTACTGTAGTACTACTACTGCTGTTACTGTAGTACTGTAGTACTACTACTGCTGTTACTGTAGTACTGTAGTACTACTACTGCTGTTACTGTAGTACTACTACTGCTGTTACTGTAGTACTGTAGTACTACTACTGCTGTTACTGTAGTACTACTACTGCTGTTACTGTAGTACTGTAGTACTACTACTGCTGTTACTGTAGTACTACTACTGCTGTTACTGTAATACTACTACTGCTGTTACTGTAGTACTGTAGTACTACTACTGCTGTTACTGTAGTACTGTAGTACTACTACTGCTGTTACTGTAGTACTACTACTGCTGTTACTGTAGTACTGTAGTACTACTACTGCTGTTACTGTAGTACTACTACTGCTGTTACTGTAGTACTGTAGTACTACTACTGCTGTTACTGTAGTACTACTACTGCTGTTACTGTAGTACTGTAGTACTACTACTGCTGTTACTGTAGTACTGTAGTACTACTACTGCTGTTACTGTAGTACTACTACTGCTGTTACTGTAGTACTGTAGTACTACTACTGCTGTTACTGTAGTACTGTAGTACTACTACTGTAGTACTGTAGTACTACTACTGCTGTTACTGTAGTACTGTAGTACTACTACTGCTGTTACTGTAGTACTACTACTGCTGTTACTGTAGTACTACTACTGCTGTTACTGTAGTACTGTAGTACTACTACTGCTGTTACTGTAGTACTACTACTGCTGTTACTGTAGTACTGTAGTACTACTACTGCTGTTACTGTAGTACTGTAGTACTACTACTGCTGTTACTGTAGTGCTACTACTGCTGTTACTGTAGTACTGTAGTACTACTACTGCTGTTACTGTAGTGCTACTACTGCTGTTACTGTAGTACTGTAGTACTACTACTGCTGTTACTGTAGTACTACTACTGCTGTTACTGTAGTACTGTAGTACTACTACTGCTGTTACTGTAGTACTACTACTGCTGTGTACTTCTACTGCATTCTACTTCATTCTTTACTTCACTACATTTACCTGCAGCTTCACTTATTCAATTATTCTCAGATTCCACTAAGTACAGAAAATATAAACCAGTGAAACCAGTGGAAATAAATGGAATCAACTGGATATAAACTAGTTAACTAGATATAAACTAGTTAACTGGATATAAACTAGTTAACTGGATATAAAGTAGTTAACTAGATATAAACTAGTTAACCAGATATGAACTAGTTAACTGGATATAAACTAGTTAACTAGATATAAACAAATTAACTGGATATAAACAAATTAACTGGATATAAACTAGTTAACCAGATATAAACTAGTTAACTGGATTTAACTAGTTAACTAGATATAAACTAGTTAACCAGATATAAAATTAGTTAACTGGATATAAACTAGTTAACCAGATATAAACTAGTTAACTGGATATAAACTAGTTAACTAGATATAAACTAGTTAACTGGATATAAACAAATTAACTGGATATAAACAAATTAACTGGATATAAACTAGTTAACCAGATATAAACTAGTTAACTGGATTTAACTAGTTAACTAGATATAAACTAGTTAACCAGATATAAACTAGTTAACTGGATATAAACTAGTTAAACCAGATATAAACAAATTAACTGGATATAAACTAGTTAACTACAAGAAACTACAAGAAACTACAATGTGTTGAATAATAATAATAATAATAGTAATAATAATAATAATAATAATAGTAATAATAATAATAATAATAATAATAATAATAATAATAATAATAATTAACTCATGACATCACAGCTGAATCTGTTTTAGTTTCAGTGATTTTTATTACTGAAATCATCAGAATCATTTCTAACATCAGAAAGTAAAACTAGAGACAGGACCTTCTTTTTGATAATAAACTAATAATAATAATAATTAATTATATAAAGTAATTATATTTTTACACCGAAGCTGGAGTCACGTTCATTGTTGACATAAATAATAATAAATAATAAAATGACCGTTCAGTGAGTTTCCACTTCCTGTTTCTCATCATTTCTTCAGATAAATGTTCAGAACATTTTAAAGCAGAAACATTTAAATACGTCACCATAGAAACGAGTTTTTATTGATTAATTATTGATTTATACCATTTATACCATTAAACTATAGAAACTGTTAAATTACAGTTTAATCATAATTAGCTGATAAATGAGTCTCGTTAAGTTAAAGTGACCATTAACCACTGGAATCAGCTGATGAATGAGGTAAGAGTTAATCAATTAATCAATTAACAGGTTCAATGATAATCAGCAACTATATTGATCAATGACTCATCGTTTCTTAAATAAGTCGATTTGCTGTTTTTCTGTCAAATGTTTTTTTGATATAAATTGTTGTGATGAGACAAAACTAGACTATAAAATTAATTGATAATTAATTCAATTATTTTATATCGATAGAAACGATTAATCGATTAGTTGGTTCCAGCTTCTCTTCTCTGGTTATTTCCTGGTTTCTTTAGTCTCTATAATAATAATATTTATAGAGATTTATTGTTTGTTTACACCAGAAAATTAAAACATCATCTTCCTCCTCATCACCATCATCATCATCATCATCCTCCTCCTCATCATCATCATCATCACCATCATCATCTTCCTCCTCATCATCATCACCATCATCATCATCATCATCCTCATCCTCATCATCATCATCATCACCATCATCTTCATCATCTTCATCATCATCATCATCATCATCATCACCATCATCATCTTCATCATCATCATCATCATCATCATCACTATCATCATCTTCATCATCATCATCACCATCATCATCATCATCACCATCATCATCTTCATCATCACCATCATCATCATCCTCCTCCTCATCATCATCATCACCATCATCATCTTCATCATCATCATCATCACCATCATCATCTTCATCATCATCATCACCATCATCATCATCTTCCTCCTCCTCCTCATCATCATCACCATCATCATCTTCATCATCATCTTCATCATCCTCATCATCATCACCATCATCATCTTCATCATCATCATCATCACCATCATCATCTTCATCATCATCATCATCTTCCTCCTCCTCCTCATCATCATCTTCATCATCATCTTCATCATCATCATCATCATCACCATCATCATCATCTTCCTCCTCATCATCATCATCATCTTCATCATCATCACCATCATCATCATCATCATCTTCATCCTCACCATCATCACCTTCATCATCATCTTCATCATCATCTTCACCATCATCATCATCATCTTCATCATCATCACCATCATCATCATCATCATCATCATCTTCATCATCACCATCATCATCATCATCTTCATCATCATCATCATCATCATCTTCATCATCATCTTCATCATCATCATCATCATCTTCATCATCATCTTCACCATCATCATCATCATCTTCATCATCATCATCTTCACCATCATCATCTTCATCATCATCATCATCATCTTCACCATCATCATCATCATCATCTTCATCATCATCATCATCTTCATCATCATCTTCATCATCATGACTCAGTAACAGTTTTTCTTCCTGTTTTATTTCTACTGGTTTAATGTGCCTCATGTTATTTCTTCCTTCTTTATTTATTTATATTTATTTATTTGTTTGTTTATTTATTTATTGCGTGTTTCTCTGTCCCGCAGACTCCTCCAGGCCTTGTCTGTAGAACCCAGAGAATCCCGCACCGACGCGGGTTCCCTCCGACGCGGGCGCCGCTGTTACGCCCTTGCGTCTAAAAACACACACACACACACACACACACACACACACACACACACACACACACACACACACACACACACACACACCGGGAAACACGCAAAAAAACGCACGCGCAGGCTATTTAAATCAAGGCCCGTGTCTTTCGGTGTGGACGCGTTTAGCTTCACTTCTGGTTGATGAATAAATTAAATAATTAAGTCACATCCGGTTTTTCGCTGATTTTCAGCTTCATCAAATCAAACCACTCGGTTTTTTTTTCTCCGTCGCGTTTTTCGGCGCAAAAACTCACCTCATCTGCGGCTTTTAGTTCATCCGGTCGCAGTTTGCGGTGAAATGTGTAGTTAATGCGTGGAGGAGCCTCCTCCTGCTCCTCCTGCTCCTCCTGCTGCTGCACCTCCTTCTGTTCGCTGTGTTTGGGTTGAAGGAGGAAAAGTGACGTCATCGCTCGAATATTGCGTTTCACGCCCCGTTTTCTTTTTATTTTTATATTTTAGTTTTTCTCATTCTGACAAACATAAAACATAACTTCACCATAGACTTATAGAAATATAACATGTCTGTATATATATGTGTGTGTGTGTGTGTGTGTGTGTGTGTGTGTGTGTGTGTGTGTGGTTTATTCTGTTTTAAATAAACTCGACTTTATAAATAAATAAAAGCTGCTGACGTCATGAATCTGTCAGATTAGGATGTTATTAATATTATTAATATTATTATTAAACCTTTCATAGTTTGTGTGAAAACAACAGTCAAAGCCCAAAATTAACGTTATTATTATTATTATTATTATTCATCTTATTCTTAAAGGGACAGTTCACCCTAAATTAAAGGAGGAGTTCAACCTTTTTAATATAATTAGTCTTAAAACAACCATAAGCCCCAAATAAACATCTTTTTATTATTTTATTTGAACATTCTAATGTGACTTCAGGAAACTTTAAACCATTTTAATTTGTCTTATAACAACAATCAGAAAACAGATCCTTTTATTTCTCTTTAAACTATCAGCAGATTCCTTCTTAAAGGGACAGTTCACCCTAAATTAAACGCATCACTCCAATAAAATCAGAGGATGTTGAATCAGTGGCTCATTTTAACAGTGAATGTTGTGACGTCACAACATTAAAGAGTAAATGATTTCTGTGACTTTAGTCACTTTAAACCTGTTTAACATTTATTCCATAATAAAACTCTGTCATAATATTGACTTATCATTTTTAAAAACATTTTTCTTAATAATTGACTTTTATTTATTTTCTACTTTGCACCATTTGTTTTATTATAGTTTTATTATATATTTTATACCACATCAGTTATTCTGCTGATTTGCTGCTTGTGTTCATACATTTCTGAGGAAAATCCAACATAAAAATAGAAATAAATAGAAATAAATAGAAATACATCACGTGTGCATCTAAAAACCTACATAGGAAAATAAAAATAATTAAAATAATAATAATGAAGTGTTTTATTGTAGTTTTCTTTACTGCAGATGGTTTTTAACTATATTTTAATATGTTCATTCATTTATTTATATTCACATACAACAGGACAGTTTGTAGTGGACTAAAGATTCATTATATATTTATATACTTCATTAGAAGAAAAATACTCAATAAAATAATAAAATCAACGACACGTCCTGGATTCAACATGTTACTTCATTCGTATTATCAGCAAAATGTGATTAAAGGTAATTAATGGAATACATTTCAGAGACATTTCAGATTTAGGATTAATAGAAAATAGATTAGATTATATCTGTTATATGTGTCATACTTATTTTATACAGCAGCTTTTCCATAAAGTGCATAAAAAAGAACATTTTAAACATTAAGAATATAAAATGATTTCAAGTCAAATCTTCATCTATAGTTTGCAGTGAAGTATTAAACTTTGACATAAACGTCCAGTTAATACATTTATTTCTTTCTGTGATAAATTGGAAACTTGATGCTGCAGAGAATAAACGTGGAAATGATTCATTTCAATGATCGAAGCTTCACACACACATCAATGGAAAAATGCATTTAACATCATTTACGCTGGAAGAATCTTATACAAATAGGAATAATTACACCAAGAAAAGTAAAATCATATCAGAAAATAGTTTATTTATGGATGAATGCAGTTTAAACTGGAGTTAAACAAACTGAATATTAAAGATGAGAATCAAACTGAGTCGATGAATAAAGTCGACTGAAACTGATTCGTCTGTTCATCATCATTTATTTAAAGAAGTGATTTTAGCTGCATGTTTGTGGATTCTTTAGTGTTTTGACAGTAAAGTAATTTATTCTGGTTTGGACACGAGTAAAAGCATCAACAGTTTCCTGATATTTTAATCCAGATGATAAATCGATAGTTTTGAGTCTTTGAGTTTTTTATTTTCATCTGGGAGCATCGATGGCGTTGGCGTCCCTCAGGGATCCGTCCTCGTCACCTCCGACCTCTGACCCAACCTGGAAAATATCCAGAAAACATCAGTTCACTTCCTGCTGATTAAACTCAGCTTAGTTCATTAATAAATCAATCACATTAATATCTACACATCATGAAGCAGCAAAAACCTGATCAGCTGATCCCAGGAGGAGTTTTAAATATGCATGTAGCAAATATAACATCTAACATCCAGCAGAGGTTTATAGAAATAAAACTATTTAACTCTACGAGACCTTGAAATGGACATAAAACATATATTATTAAATATATAATATTATTAAACTGTTGTTATCAGGAGGTTTTAACAGGTTCAAACAGGATCATTAATTAATTAACTTCTTTAGTTAAACGTCTCGTTGCTGCTTTTAAAGTTTAAATTCCATTAATTCCTATTAATTTGTTTTTGCTGCATGTTGATCAATAATTAATCAATAATTTAGATATTTATATTATAGGAGTTTGTTCTTTAACGTCACTGGAGCAAAAATAACGATGAAAACAAAGAGAATCAACATTGAGCAGCTTCAAAGTTCACGTCTTCTTCCTTTTTATTCAGTTACAGCTGGTGTTAAGTCTAATATTATTATTACTGGTCATTTATGGAGTTGATACAGAGAATTAATCTAAATAAATCACTAAAAGCATCAGTCTCTGACGTATGTAGCGTGTTGTTAACATGTAACGTCACTAATAAACGTGTTGTAGAACATTAAGCAGCTTCTACTACAGTAAAACCACCGACAGAAACTGATTCCTGAGCTTAATTCAACACTTTTAACTGATTTAAAGTGGTTTTATTTCCTGTTTCAGCAGCTTCACCTCATTTATTACAGTTTAGTTACTGATAGTTTAGAGATTCTATTACTGACAGGAGAACCCAGAGTTTCAGATTACACACTTGGCCAGACCCAGACCCAGACCCAGACCCAGACCCAGACCTAGACCCAGACCCAGACCTAGACCTAGACCCAGACCTAGACCCAGACCCAGACCTAGACCCAGACCTAGACCCAGACCCAGACCTAGACCTAGACCCAGACCTAGACCCAGACCTAGACCCAGACCTAGAACCAGACCTAGACCCAGACCTAGAACCAGACCCAGAACCAGACCCAGACCCAGACCTAGACCCAGAACCAGACCCAGACCCAGACCCAGACCCAGAACCAGACCTAGACCCAGACCCAGACCAGAGACTTTTCTGAGCAGAAACTGCAGCTTTACTTCCAGCTGTGTTTCTATTGGTCCAACAGGAACACTGAGACCTGGTCGTTGATGATGGCGTCCACGTCTCTCTCGCTGAGTTCTGGTCCTGACGGGTCCAGGTCCACCGGGTCCTCTCCGGTCAAGATGTCCATGGGGGCCTCAGCGATGGCCCTGATGGTCTGGTCCTCCAGAGCCAAGGCCGTGTCGAACTGGAGCGGAGACGGAGGACCCTGCATCCCGTCCCCTTCTACGTCCAGGTCCTAAAAACCACCACGGACATAAAGAGGAAGAGTAGAATAAACATGAATTAAAGATGAAGAGTAGAATAAACATGAATTAAAGATGAAGAGTAGAATAAACATGATTTAAAGATGAAGAGTAGTAAACATGAATTAAAGATGAAGAGTAGAATAAACATGAATTAAAGATGAAGAGTAGAATAAACATGAATTAAAGATGATAACTGATCATCTAATCATTGATTATTCTAACAGTAACTGATCATCTAATCATTGATTATTCTAACAGTAACTGATCATCTAATCATTGATTATTCTAACAGTAACTGATCATCTAATCATTGATTATTCTAACAGTAACTGATCATCTAATCATTGATTATTCTAACAGTAACTGATCATCTAATCATTGATTATTCTAACAGTAACTGATCATCTAATCATTGATTATTCTAACAGTAACTGATCATCTAATCATTGATTATTCTAACAGTAACTGATCATCTAATCATTGATTATTCTAACAGTAATGGTCCTACATCACTGAACTCCAGCAGTGTTGATCATTGATTATTGATCATCTAATCGTGTCCTACATACATCACTGAACTCCAGCAGTGTTGATCATTGATTATTGATCATCTAATCGTGTCCTACATACATCACTGAACTCCAGCGGCAGGCTCTCCGTGGGCTGCAGCTCAGCAGCACTGAGGTACAGGTCTTTGGAGGCCGGGGTCAGCTGGTCCTGAGGAGGAGGCTCCTGGTCGGGTCGGTACATGGGAGGAGGCAGCGTGAGGTGGAGGGGGCAGCGAGGGTCCTCAGACTGACCCATGTGGACCGTCCGGTCACACGGAACCTCCTTCACACCCGGACACATCCTAAACAAAACCTGGCTGCTGTCCTGGAAGATGTCTGGGGGTCATAGGTCAAGGAGGACGTCTGAGGGTCAGAGAAACTGACCAGGGTCAGAACAAGGAAACCAACACAATACACCCACTATCAGTGTTATAGGACTATATATATATATATATATATATATATATATATATATATATATATATATATATATATATATATATATATATATATATATATATATATATATATATGTGAATGAAGCTGCTAACATGAAGCTGCTGCTTGTTAAACACTGTTCCATGTCTAAATAAATTAAATCATTAAATATTCAGCATTCAACTCATCTTCAGGATAAACTGTGATGAAAGTAGAAGAAGCTGCTTCTGTTCCTTCCAGCTGAACTGATTCAACCCTGTTTAACTCTGGGAGAAACCAACAGACCACAGGAAGGACATGATGTCGGCGCCCTTTGAAACCAGCAGCTACTGCAAGCTGCTGGTCTTGATCGGGGCCAAGCAACGGGCAATTAAAGGGCAATTAAAGGTCAATTAAACCCTAACCCTCATTAAAGGGGCAATTAAAGCTCAAATCATTAAAGGGTGAATAGATTCCAGCTTTCACTCGTTAATTGGGTTTTATCTCTGGTTGTAGATGTGTTCTACTCCATATGCTTTTAAATCTCATCTCTGCTCTGATTGGTTGAATTTATAAATGTATGTACCAACTAGATCAGGGGTGGAGGAGTATAACTCCAGTATAACTCCAGTATAACACCAGTATAACACCAGTATAACTCCAGTGTAACTCCAGTGTAACTCCAGTATAACTCCAGTATAACTCCAGTATAACTCCAGTATAACTCCAGTATAACTCCAGTGTAACTCCAGTGTAACTCCAGTGTAACTCCAGTGTAACTCCAGTGTAACTCCAGTGTAACTCCAGTGTAACTCCAGTATAACTCCAGTATAACTCCAGTATAACTCCAGTATAACTCCAGTATAACTCCAGTATAACTCCAGTATAACTCCAGTGTAACTCCAGTATAACGCCAGTATAACGCCAGTATAACGCCAGTATAACGCCAGTATAACGCCAGTATAACTCCAGTATAACGCCAGTATAACGCCAGTATAACACCAGTATAACACCAGTATAACGCCAGTATAACGCCAGTATAACACCAGTATAACTCCAGTATAACACCAGTATAACTCCAGTATAACTCCAGTATAACACCAGTATAACACCAGTATAACACCAGTATAACACCAGTATAACACCAGTATAACTCCAGTATAACTCCAGTATAACACCAGTATAACTCCAGTATAACGCCAGTATAACGCCAGTATAACGCCAGTATAACTCCAGTATAACTCCAGTATAACTCCAGTATAACTCCAGTATAACTCCAGTATAACGCCAGTATAACGCCAGTATAACTCCAGTATAACTCCAGTATAACTCCAGTATAACTCCAGTGTAACGCCAGTGTAACTCCAGTATAACACCAGTATAACTCCAGTATAAAGGATACGGGACACACAGTGGCGGGTCATGGGCAGACTGGGATTACTGCAGCGACTTCCATCTATAAATGAGATGCATTTCTCATGTCCAGGTCTGGAGTGAAGCTGAGGATCAGAGAAAAGATTAAAACAAGAAAACATCAGGTCATTGTTTCATTTCACAGCTACAATCAATGAAAATAAAGTTATTAAATCTGAGTTGTTATAACTGATGCTGTCCTAACCATGTCCTAACCATGTTCTAACCATGTTCTAACCATGTCCTAACCATGTTCATCACCATGTCCTAACCATGTTCTAACCATGTTCTAACCATGTCCTAACCATGTTCATCACCATGTCCTAACCATGTTCTAACCATGTTCATCACCATGTCCTAACCATGTTCTAACCATGTTCTAACCATGTCCTAACCATGTTCTAACCATGTTCATCACCATGTCCTAACCATGTTCATCACCATGTTCTAACCATGTTCATCACCATGTTCTAACCATGTTCATCACCATGTCCTAACCATGTTCTAACCATGTTCATCACCATGTCCTAACCATGTTCTAACCATGTTCTAACCATGTCCTAACCATGTTCTAACCATGTTCATCACCATGTCCTAACCATGTTCTAACCATGTTCTAACCATGTCCTAACCATGTTCTAACCATGTTCATCACCATGTCCTAACCATGTTCATCACCATGTTCTAACCATGTTCATCACCATGTTCTAACCATGTTCATCACCATGTTCTAACCATGTTCTAACCATGTTCATCACCATGTTCTAACCATGTTCATCACCATATTCTAACCATGTTCATCACCATGTCCTAACCATGTTCTAACCATGTTCATCACCATGTCCTAACCATGTTCTAACCATGTTCATCACCATATTCTAACCATGTTCTAACCATGTTCATCACCATATTCTAACCATGTTCTAACCATGTTCATCACCATGTCCTAACCATGTTCTAACCATGTTCATCACCATATTCTAACCATGTTCTAACCATGTTCATCACCATATTCTAACCATATTCTAACCATGTTCATCACCATATTCTAACCATGTTCTAACCATGTCCTAACCATGTTCTAACCATGTTCTAACCATGTTCATCACCATGTCCTAACCATATTCTAACCATGTTCATCACCATATTCTAACCATATTCTAACCATGTCCTCACCATATTCTAACCATGTTCATCACCATATTCTAACCATGTCCTCACCATATTCTAACCATGTTCTAACCATGTCCTAACCATGTTCATCACCATGTCCTAACCATGTTCATCACCATGTCCTAACCATGTTCATCACCATGTCCTAACCATGTCCTAACCATGTTCATCACCATGTCCTAACCATGTTTAACCATGTCCTAACCATGTCCTAACCATGTCCTAACCATGTCCTAACCATGTTCATCACCATGTCCTAACCATGTTCATCACCATGTCCTAACCATGTTCATCACCATATTCTAACCATGTTCTAACCATGTTCAACATGAAATTAGAGCAAAACCTATGGTTTAAAATGTAAATCAACAAGTTAAAATGTTTTAACCTTTTTCTCTAATATGCTGTAGTGTTGTCCTGTGCTAGGGTTAAAGGTGAGGCCTCCTACCTGGGTTAGAGTTAAGGGTTAAAGGTGAGGCCTCCTACCTGGGTTGGGGTTAAGGGTTAAAGGTTAGGCCTCCTACCTGGGTTGGGGTTAAGGGTTAAAGGTTAGGCCTCCTACCTGGGTTGGGGTTAAGGGTTAAAGGTTAGGCCTCCTACCTGGGCAGCTCCTTCAGTAACAGCCTGCCTCCTCTCTCTCAGCTGTCGGTGCAGCAGAGCTTCGACGCCGTACCGTCGACGGTAGCGACGCAGAGCTTTCAGCTTCTTCAGGTTCTCCCGCTCCTTCATGGACAGACCTTCAGGACCGGTCAGCAGGCTGCTGCCTGGTATCACACACACAATACAGGATTCTAACAGGTCATCACAGGACCGGTCAGCAGGCTGCTGCCTGGTATCACACACACAATACAGGATTCTAACAGGTCATCACAGGACCGGTCAGCAGGCTGCTGCCTGGTATCACACACACAATACAGGATTCTAACAGGTCATCACAGGACCGGTCAGCAGGCTGCTGCCTGGTATCAGATACATAGAATACAGGATTCTAACAGGTCATCACAGGACCGGTCAGCAGGCTGCTGCCTGGTATCAGATACTTAGAATACAGGATTCTAACAGGTCATCACAGGACCGGTCAGCAGGCTGCTGCCTGGTATCACACACACAATACAGGATTCTAACAGGTCATCACAGGACCGGTCAGCAGGCTGCTGCCTGGTATCAGATACATAGAATACAGGATTCTAACAGGTCATCACAGGACCGGTCAGCAGGCTGCTGCCTGGTATCAGATACTTAGAATACAGGATTCTAACAGGTCATCACAGGACCGGTCAGCAGGCTGCTGCCTGGTATCACACACACAATACAGGATTCTAACAGGTCATCACAGGACCGGTCAGCAGGCTGCTGCCTGGTATCACACATAGAATACAGGATTCTAACAGGTCATCACAGGACCGGTCAGCAGGCTGCTGCCTGGTATCACACACACAATACAGGATTCTAACAGGTCATCACAGGACCGGTCAGCAGGCTGCTGCCTGGTATCACACACACAATACAGGATTCTAACAGGTCATCACAGGACCGGTCAGCAGGCTGCTGCCTGGTATCACACACACAATACAGGATTCTAACAGGTCATCACAGGACCGGTCAGCAGGCTGCTGCCTGGTATCACACACACAATACAGGATTCTAACAGGTCATCACAGGACCGGTCAGCAGGCTGCTGCCTGGTATCAGATACATAGAATACAGGATTCTAACAGGTCATCACAGGACCGGTCAGCAGGCTGCTGCCTGGTATCAGATACATAGAATACAGGATTCTAACAGGTCATCACAGGACCGGTCAGCAGGCTGCTGCCTGGTATCAGATACATAGAATACAGGATTCTAACAGGTCATCACAGGACCGGTCAGCAGGCTGCTGCCTGGTATCACACACACAATACAGGATTCTAACAGGTCATCACAGGACCGGTCAGCAGGCTGCTGCCTGGTATCAGATACATAGAATACAGGATTCTAACAGGTCATCACAGGACCGGTCAGCAGGCTGCTGCCTGGTATCAGATACATAGAATACAGGATTCTAACAGGTCATCACAGCAGAACAGGCTGAAAACAGCAGTCCTCACCTAGAGTTTCATGCTCCACTTTGCGGTTGTGCAGGTATCGACGCTTCTTCTCCTTCAGCAGATGCTGCAGACGTTTGAACTGGTCGATGTAAAGCGACTGGAGTCGGATCAGCTTCTCTCTGGTGATGAGAGCCACCTCCTCTGCTGTGTAGACTCCTGCATGTCTGGACACAACAACAACAACAACAGGTTTATATCTGTAGATAAATAAGTCAGTACTGTAGTTTACAGCTGGTGAAACATCTTCCATCTTTGTCTGTTTAACCTGCTTCAACCCATTTAAACCCAGGTTTGTTTCATGAATACATTATTTTCAGGTGAGTCAATAACAACCATGTTATGGAGCCATTTAATACTCTACTATATGTTAGTAGTATTTTATTGGCTGTTTGCACAAGTTAACCCATAAACAAACAATCTTTATGGCATGTCCTATTATTCTAGAGACTAGAATGATTAAACACATAAACAGGGTTGAGAATCATCATAATAAATAAAATGACTCTTTCTGGGAGTTTGTCTTCACGTTCTCAGGAACAAGTTGATGACGTCATAAAAGAAAAAGTCAGAGTTTTGTCAGAGTTGTCTCATGTTATCACATTATCAGATTCTAATTTGTTATTCTATTTAAATATAAAATGACAGACGTAAAATCATCACGATTATTTTAGTCAACACTGAAATCCTGATTATTCAAACATTGTTTTTTAGTTCCAGGTTTATTTATTTCACTTCAACTCATCTCATGTTCTGTTGCTTCTGCTTCTCATTAGAATCTAAACTTTTTCATATAAAAGAACTTTTCAGACTATTTTTTCCACCAAACTCTTCTCAGAAAGTATGAAATGAAAAACATCAAAAATCGTTTCAAGTCAATGAATTTGGAAAACGTTGGACACAAAAATGGAAATCTGGAAAGAAATTCTAAATTTATTCTTTACCATAGAAATCAGGAGGAAATATTTAATCTACATCAATTAGAACAGCTGTATTATATACAACGATTATTTATTACAGCATAAACCTAAAGTAGAGAAAAGCCTCTAACTCAGTGTTAACATTTAATTATTACAACTATTAGCTATAAATAACTATTATGAACCAACTAGTTCACTTTGACATTAGAATAAACAGTGATAATAAAACTGACATTTTATCATCTATAATTATTATTATTTCTGATAATTATTAATTATTTCTGGCCTTGTAGCTCTGCAGTTATCACAGCAAACAATAAATCAAACTCAGATTTTAATTACAGTCACATGTGGAACTTCAGAAACATTTTAATAAGACCTAGTTGTTTAAACGTCAAATAGAACATGTTGTCACCAACGTTCAGCTTTAGTTTCCACAGGTTTCACATCATCATCACCACCATCACCATCATCATCATCATCATCACCATCATCACCCTCATCATCACCATCATCATCATCATCACCATCATCACCATCATCACCCTCATCACCACCATCATCCTCATCATCACCATCCTCATCATCATCATCACCATCATCCTCATCATCACCATCACCATCATCACCCTCATCACCATCATCATCACCATCACCATCATCACCCTCATCACCATCATCACCATCATCACCATCATCACCACCATCACCATCATCACCATCATCACCCTCATCACCACCATCATCCTCATCATCACCATCCTCATCATCACCATCACCATCATCACCATCACCATCATCATCATCACCATCATCATCACCATCATCATCATCACCATCACCACCATCATCATCACCATCATCATCACCATCACCATCATCACCATCATCACCACCATCATCATCACCATCATCATCACCATCACCATCATCACCATCATCATCATCCTCATCATCACCATCATCATCATCACCATCACCCCCCCCCCCTTACTTCAGTGGATCCTCGTGGTCACTGTCGATGCTGTCAGCTTCACTGTCTGGATCTCCTCTCCAGGTCTGATCCAGGACCAGTGGAGTCTGCTCCTCCTCACTGAGACTGTCCTCGTCTACCACAGCAGAAAAAAAACTTTATTTAAACATTAAAACGGTTCAACACGACACAGAATAAAACACCATAAACACACCGAGGTCCTTGTCTTTAATGAAACGGACTTTAAAAGTTTAACCCAAATGAGAGCGATTAATAAATTAGTTGAAAACTATCACAACTAATTGATTCATCAATTTAAGTCTTTTTATTTCCAGCAGTAAATGTCTAAATTCTCTGGTTCCAGCTGCTGTTCTGATTATTTCTGGTTTCTTTAGTCTCTAGAAGAATAAACTCATGGTTCCACCTCTAATAAAAAGCCTGCATCACAAAAGCAACAGTAAAACTAACACATTTAATGATTAATCAATACAACTGACCTGGAATCACATTTAAAACTAAATGACTTGATTCATTCATTCATGTACTAATGAGCAGCTTGTGTAGATGGTTTGTTGTTTCTCATCATTCTTCATGTTTTTAATGGTAACAACTAGTGAAACCTCCCAGTCTGTATAAAAGTGGTCACCTAGAATGCGGCTGGCTTCAGAGCGACCTCCGTCCACCGTTTCTCCTCGGTTGAATCCACTCAGCTGAGACAGCAACGACTCTGGAGTCGGACCAGAATTCACTTTCCTCATCTGAGCCCGCAGCGCCATGGAGTTCCTACGAGCATGTTCTGAACAGAACGTGACGCTGAGGACGGAGGAAACGCGTCACAGGAGGTTGGTAGACATTTATAATCATTTAGAGATGATGGAGGAGGTTTATAATATAATCAGTAATTATATATTTACAGGAGAAATGTTTCCTCATTAACATGAAAACTACTTTTTTAATAATAGAAACTGTCACAAACCCTTCAACAAAATAAAAACGTAGGATTTTAATAGTAGTGATGATGCAGTTTGTATTATACATGTATTATACATATATAATATAAACTATATATAGTTTATATTCTATATACTGTATTATATATAGTTTATATTCTATATATAGTATTCTATATAGTTTAAATTCTCTATACTGTATTCTATATAGTTTATATTCTATATACTGTATTATATATAGTTTATATTCTATATATAGTATTATATATAGTTTAAATTCTCTATATATAGTATTATATATAGTTTAAATTCTCTATACTGTATTCTATATAGTTTATATTCTATATATAGTATTATATATAGTTTATATTCTATATACTGTAGTCTATATAGTTTATATTCTCTACTGTATTCTATATAGTTTATATTCTATATACTGTAGTCTATATAGTTTATATTCTCTACTGTATTCTATATAGTTTATATTCTATATACTGTAGTCTATATAGTTTATATTCTATAGTATTCTATATAGTTTATATTCTATAGTATTCTATATAGTTTATATTCTATATACTGTAGTCTATATAGTTTATATTCTCTACTGTATTATATATAGTTTATATTCTCTACTGTAGTCTATATAGTTTATATTCTCTACTGTATTATATATAGTTTATATTCTCTACTGTAGTCTATATAGTTTATATTCTCTACTGTAGTCTATATAGTTTATATTCTCTACTGTATTATATATAGTTTATATTCTCTACTGTATTATATATAGTTTATATTCTCTACTGTATTATATATAGTTTATATTCTCTACTGTATTATATATAGTTTATATTCTCTACTGTATTATATATAGTTTATATTCTCTACTGTATTATATATAGTTTATATTCTCTACTGTATTATATATAGTTTATATTCTATATACTGTAGTCTATATAGTTTATATTCTCTACTGTATTATATATAGTTTATATTCTCTACTGTATTATATATAGTTTATATTCTCTACTGTAGTCTATATAGTTTATATTCTCTACTGTAGTCTATATAGTTTATATTCTCTACTGTATTATATATAGTTTATATTCTCTACTGTAGTCTATATAGTTTATATTCTCTACTGTATTATATATAGTTTATATTCTATATACTGTAGTCTATATAGTTTATATTCTCTACTGTATTATATATAGTTTATATTCTCTACTGTATTATATATAGTTTATATTCTCTACTGTATTATATATAGTTTATATTCTCTACTGTATTATATATAGTTTATATTCTGTACTGTAGTCTATATAGTTTATATTCTCTACTGTATTATATATAGTTTATATTCTCTACTGTATTATATATAGTTTATATTCTCTACTGTATTATATATAGTTTATATTCTGTACTGTAGTCTATATAGTTTATATTCTCTACTGTATTATATATAGTTTATATTCTCTACTGTATTATATATAGTTTATATTCTGTACTGTAGTCTATATAGTTTATATTCTCTACTGTATTATATATAGTTTATATTCTGTACTGTAGTCTATATAGTTTATATTCTCTACTGTATTATATATAGTTTATATTCTCTACTGTATTATATATAGTTTATATTCTCTACTGTATTATATATAGTTTATATTCTCTACTGTATTATATATAGTTTATATTCTCTACTGTATTATATATAGTTTATATTCTCTACTGTATTATATATAGTTTATATTCTCTACTGTATTATATATAGTTTATATTCTCTACTGTATTATATATAGTTTATATTCTGTACTGTAGTCTATATAGTTTATATTCTCTACTGTATTATATATAGTTTATATTCTCTACTGTATTATATATAGTTTATATTCTCTACTGTATTATATATAGTTTATATTCTGTACTGTAGTCTATATAGTTTATATTCTCTACTGTATTATATATAGTTTATATTCTGTACTGTAGTCTATATAGAGTCCAGCTCACCCGTCCTTCCGGTCCACCTTGGGGGCAGCGTTGGGGCAGCGTTTCCCGTTCTTGGACGACACGTAGCTGCACTGCTTGTAGGGAGCGTTCTTGTCCTCCAGGACGTGTTTGATGCAGAAGTCCAGGCCGTCCAGACGGGGCTGGGAACACGGCCTCTGGCTGAAGGAGCAGGCCTGAGGCTCCTGGGGTCGAGGGGGCTGGGTCACCCGGGTCCGACTGGACGGCAACACGTGGATCCGGATCCTGTTCATGGTGAATCTGAGAAAGAAGAGTAAAACAATCATATCAGACTTTATTGATCCTTTAGGAGGTTCCTCAGAGAAACTAAAGCTCCAACACATCACATCCAGACTGACACACACACACACACACACACACACACACACACACACACACACACACACACACACACACACACACACACACACAATTACTACATGTTATTATAAAGGTCACATGGTCTGGGGTAGATGAGCAGATTATTACACATGGAATTATTGGATAAATAGAAATAAATTACACATGGTTATATATTCTATGTACAGTTTTGTTGACAGAACAAAAGTCTGAATATCATAAAAATGAGTGAAACATTCACTGGTTTCCTTTAATATCAGAAGATCATCATTCTCTGGCTTTACTGATATTAAATATGATAAATAATAGAGTGTCCATGTTATTTAGCATCAGAAACACTCGTTAATTAAGGGACCTGGATGTTTCCAGATGTGTGAGATGCAGTGAGCTTTTTCCTTTCATGACTAATTTTATCACATTTTTTAAAATTAGAAATTAATGTTATAAACTAGAACAGGAGCAAATGTGTAGAAACAGATAATTCATTTTTTATTCAGACAGACCTGGAAATTAATTCAAAATCCATTCTTCCCTCATACTGCATAGAGACCATATAACAGCATACATACAAAATGCATCGATTAGAATAATGGTTGTATTACACGTGTATTCCATCATATTTCTTTATGTGTGTAAAATGTCGTAAAACATTTAAAATGACATAATGGGGAGTAGTTAGTAATATGATAAAATCTATTTTCATTAAAATATTGGAAGAAAACTATTATTTAAACTCACTAATTCAATGAAAGGTTAATTTATTAATAATCATTTTAATGTTGTTGATCATTGAAACTACTGTAAAACAGGCGGTGGCAGGTCACGTGGTTTGTCAGTGCCGGCTACAAACTGTTTTTAATTATACATAAAAACAACTAAAATACATATTAACGAACACTGAACGACCATGTAAAACACTGAATTTATAGTTTTATTTAATATATAAGCAGTTATAACTGCTGCAGAAGTCGGTTTCTCTGTCTAAACTCTAACCGGTGTTTTGGTTTAACTCGTGACCGTGTTATTTTGTGACTTCCAGCCGAATGAGTCCGAGGTTGCTCGAATTTAGAATTAAATAAGTTAAGGAATAAGAATATTTCTTGTTGTTTAATTAATATTATGCAACTTTAAATACGAAGAGAATGGCGTTAAACGTTGTATTCAGGGTCATTTCAGACGTTTTTTAGAGGATTTCAACGGCTGCTGTCACCACGACAACCTCGGACACAATCGGCTGAGTCACCAGTTAACACGGTCGCGAGTTAAACCGAAACACCTGGCGCCACGCCGCCTCCAGCCCGCCTCTTCTCACTGCGTCACTCTTTCTCAGTCGCAAGGACGCCATCTTTGTTCAGCCGTTGCTAACAGGAGCTAACGGCTGATTTTCCACAATTCGATGTTAAGGAAGCGCGTTTTACCGACCAGTTATGACACGCGGTTGACTTTTCTTGATATTATCGAAATCCTCAGACGTCAGAAGAAGAATGCCGGTGTTTTCCGGGGATAACGGCTTACCTTCCGTTACGCTGCCCGTCTACAGACGTAGCTCCCGATACACACTGCGTCGGTTTGCCTGCATTCCCTTATAACGGCCACAGCCGCCGCAGAAACAACAACGGCCATCCACTCGGCCCTCTGATTGGCTGAAACGTCGGCGTACAAAGTACGCTATTGGCCGATCGACCTGCCAATCAAAGGGGCACCAAACTTAACAAACGCGTTCTACACCCACAATACTGCAGCAGGAAGAAAGTTTAATCTGTAGCAGCAGCAACTTAATATGAAAGTTAAATTATTTAAATATTGAATATTAATTCATCAGAAGCCAGAACTCGTTTTATTTACATTTAAACAGCTGAAATGACAGATGTGGTTTAACCTGATCAGTAGAGATGAATTCTGGGATAATTCTGCTTTTGTAATATATATGTAATATATACAGTATTATTATATAAGTTATTACATTATATAATTACCTCTCCACTCATAATAGTGCTGGTGACAATTTGCTAATATTTTTAAACAGAATTTAAAATCAGCTGCAGCAGAAATAATGTTGTATTGTTGTTAGCGTCTAATTATTAAACATTAAAATCATCACAGATATGTAGAGACTCATACCAGAATATGCTGATAACCACTATTAACTATTGATTTATTTCATGAATCTATGGTTTAGTGTTGCTATGCTAAATATTAAAGAATAGAAAGTAGCAGAAAGTAATGACAGATGTACTTCAACAAAGGAAAAGAAGGAACAAACAGAAACTTTCCTGTTTTTAAACAACCTTCGTGGCCGATTGAGAAAAAGATGTTGGAGTTAACGAAGTCGTACAAAGACAACGTGACCAGCGTGTCTCCGTTAACTTCAAACATTATATAAATATATTTCTATATTAAATTCAGCCCTTGACTTTGACACATACGGTTTATGAACACTCGATGCAACGAGCATTTTCTTAAAATATTTATTGACTTTAATTGGGAATAAAGCAACCACATTATATCAAAAAGAACAGTGTTCACATATATCCGTAGAACTGAAAACAAAAAAATCCCCAAACGTTTCACTTCCAGACCTGAGTGTCTCTAAAACACCAAGACATGAAAAAACAGGAAACTTATTGTAGCTCTGTGATTTTTGCATTGTTAGGTTGCATGAGTGTCTATTTTATTTTGAAATGCATTTCCTTTTTGTATGATTTTCTCACAGCATAAAGTTAGTAATACTTAAAATTGGAAGATTTGTCCAGATCAAATAAAACAATTTAAAGAAATGGCAATGATATATCAGCAAATCTACTCTACTAGTCTCACCATTACACATGTAACACTTTGCATTGTAGGAAAACCTACTGAGATAAATATTCAGTGCATTCACTTTTCCCTGTTACAACCAAGAGTTGAATAATGAGTAGAATCTGTGCTGCTCTCTGGGAATCTTCCATCTAGGAACTAGTTTTACAGGCGTATGGCTGATTTGTTGTACTGCATTACTGTGAACCGCTGAAACAAACCACTTTATTACAAACAGGTTAAAAACAAAAAGCAGGTTAAGAGCAGTAATACTATACAATCAAAAACCATATAAAGCTTAATATGAATCAAATGTACAGATGATACCCGATTCTCTTCACATCTTATAGCCTCTATAGCTATAGTCTTCCATTATTTCTTTTTGCTCAAACACAAATTCAACATTAATTCAAATTAATGAGACAGTATTAAACTTCATGCTCGTGACCCTGTAGTGGAGGTATGTGGATAAACCTGTTGCTGGCGATGATTTTACACAACTCAAGAACACATGCACACATTTTTGATGAATCGTGGCTTGTTGATGGATCATAAACAACCGGAAGCTGAAAACCCATCGAGTCAGTTTCTGAAGGTTCAACGAAAAGGAGACGACTTCACCGCGATTCACATCAGATCAGTATGAACTCACAGTTCACACGCTGGGATTTACACTTTAAACCATCCTGAAAAAGGAGCTGCATGAACGAAAACGTAAAGGATTAGTCTGTAATTACTGGACTCAGTATGGTCACCTCAAAGTTAGCAGCAGCGTAGAAACTTTGATGTTTTAGCATATTTCAGGTAAACCAGGACACTGCTGATACAAACAGCAACAGAAAGTGTGTGGAAACATATTTTATTTTATATATTTCCATGTAGATGTGTTCACTCCAAAAAATGGACAAAACAATCAGAGGTTGTTTTTTGTTGGCGTCTGCTTCACTGTGACCATACAGGCCAGATATGTTTAAATCATTTGAGCCATAAACGTCTGTTTTAGTGTAATTATTAGAGAACCGACAGAATTTTACAACCATTTAAAACAATGACTGCAACACTCAAAAAACTAAAAACAAAAACTCCGTTAATTTACATCTTTGTTTTGTTTTTTGGAGATTTTTCTTAATAAAATGTAAAAAATATTTCATGTTTTTAAACATTTTACAATCTTTGTACAAGTTTTTTTTTTTTTTTTACCAAATAATGCAATAAACTAAATGGATAACAGCAGAGGGGAGGGGCCATCACTGTGTGTTTGAGGTTATGGCTGTTTGTTGCTTTAAAGTAAAATATTGAAAGGATGGCTTTGGAGACATGTCTGTACAGTCTGATGAAGAATATCCTCCGCTCAGAAACAGAACAGAGAGAGGACACACCTTAAAAGGTAAAAAAGGGACTAGTTTCTGTTTTTTAAAAAGCATTCAATTAATAAATAACATACTATAAAAACATTATAAAAAGACAATCGGTAAGAAGACCTGACAGGGATGTGATGGGAATCTTTTCCTCATGATTTCAAGACAAAAACAGTGATGGTCAAAAAAAACAAAAAGAAAACACCAGGTCCCATCATCACATTTCATTTAAAGCAGAAAAGCAAAAAAAAAAAAAAACAAGAACGACAGTATCTACACTTTTCCTGTAAAATATCTTCTCTCACATTATCGAAGCTTTTCAAGCGTCATTATTGCCCCACAAAGTGAACCATGAAAGAAAGAAGAAGAAAAGTCAATGGTACATTTCTCTGCTGTCACACTGAAGAGTTTTTGTACAATACTTAATGTAACGTGGAGTTTGTTTTCATTTGGGCAGCGGCGGTAGCGGCGGCGGCGGTTCTGAGGGCAGCGGCGGCGGCCTGGAGTTGCTGCTGCCGCGCGAGCCGGCGCCGTAGCGGTAGTCGCCGTACTGGGAGCGGTAGTCGAACATGGACGGCTGCGACGGCTGCACGCCCTGAGCGCTCAGCAGCGAGTTCAGCATCTCGAAAGTGTCCTGGTACTCGTTGGACTGGGCGCCGCTCGCCGCCGCCACGCCGTGCCCGTTGGTGTCCGTTTTGTCTCCTTTGGACAGCGGGAAGCCGCTCTGATGGTGGTGGTGGTGGTGGAGGCCCAGCGACGGCAGGAGGTCGGCGCCGTGACCCAGCGTTTGAGAGGAGGAGGAAGACAGCGGCGGTGGCGGCAGCTGGTACGGGTTCCTGGAGGATTTGCTGACTTTTGGCGGCGGGTGAGACGCCGTCGCTGTCGGATCTTGAGAGTGAGTCCTCTTCCTCGAGGAGGAGGAGGAAGTGGAGGAGGAGGTTCTAGAGGAGTCGCTGGGGCCTTTTTTGCTGCTTCCCAACGCGCCGCCGGAGCTGGACGAGTGTTTGTGTGAGGAGAGGGAGGCGGAGCCGGAGGAGGAGGAGTGGTGGTGGTGGTTGTGGTGGTTGGAACGCTCCCTGTGTTTGTCCCGGCTCTTCACCTCCTCCCCAGAACCTCCTCGCTGCTTCTCAGGAACTCGTATCCTCACTTTAATGTCCTGGTCCTGACCTCGGCCGCCGCCACCGAGGGGGAGACGCATTTTCAACGAGCTCCTGTCGTGCCGCTCCTTCTCCAGAGGGATTTTCAGGATGATCGGTGACGGGTTGGCCATGTCGGAGGAGGAGGTCTGCTGCTGCTGGTGATGAGGATGATGAGGCTTCTCCTTCCTCGTCTGCTGGCCAATCAGAGCCTGGGCGGCGTTGGCGTAGTCCCGCTTCACGCACGCCTCCATGTTCTCCAGCTTCCTCTTCTGGGCCGCCAGCACGTCGGCGTTCTTGGCTCGGTACTCGCTCAGCGACACCTTGGCGGGGGCGTGGATCTCGTTGTTGGCGTGCTGCTGCTGGTCGCTCTGGCCTTTCCCGCTCCAGGAGGCGGCGCTGCCCGGCGTGCCGCGCTCTTTGCCGTCGGCCGCCGAGGAGGAAGGAGGCGCCGACAGGCTCATCAGACCGGCCACGGTGTCCTCTGAAGACGCCATGGAGATCATACTCATCATGGTGTCCCGCTGGTCGCCCTCCTCCTGGACCTTTGGCTTCACTTTAGGCGTCTGACCTCCTGCCTGAAATAAATCAAGTTCCTG
>CM060480.1:247500-260000 GCA_030544235.1 Lepturacanthus savala | reverse complement strand
TTACCGGCTGTTCTACACGTTTGCTTCCCTGCGCTACTACCACATTATGGGCCGAAGCTAATGCTAACAGCGTCCTGTGGAAGGCCCGCCGACCACACAGGCCTCACGGCTCCTGCTCGACACCACTACGCCGCTTCTCGGTTCGCGTTATCCGGCTAAAACAACACAAACCACCGGCGGAAACAGGCTCGGGGAACGAAAAAACCCAACGAAAAAACCGAGACACAATAAACCCGAACCGGCTTCACTCGAAGCTAAACTTCGCTTAGCTTAGCTATAGCATGCTAACGGCAGCTAGCTAAAAAGATACACGTTGAGCCGCTGTCCCATGTCCTGGAGCAGGTTGGCCGCCTGTTGCCGGTAGGACAGCTCCTTGTCCGGGTCGAGTCCAGCTCTCCGGGACGGGCTGTTGTCGATCTGCTGCCGGGTGTAGTACCATTTGTTGTTACAGTTTTCGGGGAGAGAACGAAACGAAGCCGCCATCACTGAGGAGGAGGATAGTTTAAAATTTCTGTGCGTCACCGGAACATACGTCATGACGTACAGCTCAAAGAGGGGCAGGGGTATCGGGCTGCGTACGTGCCGACGTACGTCCGATCTGGATCATAGAAAAATAGTCATGACCTGCTTAAATTCTACCGATTTCCAAACGGTTTGGTTTGTATTACTTTATATTTATATAGTTTTATATGTATATATAATATCTATTTTATATTTATACCCTTTTTACTTTATATTTAGAGGGCTACGTACGTGCCGACGTACGTCGCTCAACGGCGGCCATATTGCTACGGTCCAGCTCCGCTGTGATCTGGTTCTCTAACCGCCGATGTGCGTCATAGAAAAATACTCATAACTCGCTGAGATTTTGACCGATTTCCAAACCGTTTGGTTTGTTTTACATGTTATTGGCGCGGCTATAATATTATGTGATTAAATATGTTACAGCTATCATTTGAATTGTATTTGCGATGTAATTCATTGTAATAAAACGTTTTTACTTTATATTTATAGGGCTGCGTACGTGCCGACGTACGTCCCTCAGCGGCGGCCATATTGCTACGGTCCAGGTCCGGCTGTGATCTGGTTTTCTAACCGCCGATCTGCATCATTCCGAAATTAATTAATTAGAAAACTTTATTGATTCCACATCGGGGAAATTTGTGCGTGTCCGTAGTTCAGATGCAGAGAAGCAATGACAGAGAGGATAACAGTTTTATAAAATATAGACAATATCTAGAGGCAGAAACAGAAATAAAACATTATATATACTATTATATATAGACACATATAGAGTACAAATGTGTGTACAGTATGAACATACACAGTATGCTTCATGTATTATGGTTGAGGTATTTAAATGAGTAAACACAGTATGATAAACATGTTTTAATACAGCGACTTCAGTTGGGTTTGTTTTACATGTTAGTGCTGTTATGTCATTAAATATGTTAAAATTGCAGCTTTTAACTTAATTGCCATTATGGTATAATTCATTCATTGAGTGTTTCCACTTTATATTTCTGCTTTTAAGTCTGTGGAAACACGGTGTGTGTGTGTGTGTATTACTATAACTATCTGCATGTTAAATTTACATTCAAGTTCATGATATATATTATTATTATTAAGTATGTAGTATATAACAACACTAATTACATTTATAACACACCAAGTAGTTTGAAGTGAGTTGTTTTTTTAAGTTTATCCACCATAGGCTTAATGTTCTACGGGAGCGAGCGGCCCGACACAAGATGGCGGCTGATTGGGACGCGTCAGCGCCGTTCCCATGGTGACCGGTAGAGGGCAGAAAAAATCCCCATCAAAACAATTCCCCTAAAATTGATGCAAATTGATGTTAATTCTGATTTTACTCGAATAACTGCGTTTATTTCTAAAATATGTTGATTAAATGAGTGAAAATCCACAAAGACACAGAATCAAAATAACCACGTATCAAAAAATTGAAAAGAATTTATTCTAAGTCACAAAATGTTATAAAATGGACAGAAAACTGAAGCAGTTCATCAACGGAGCCCCAGAAAGAAAAGAACACAACAGTTCATGTGATTCATCAAAAATACACAAGCAGCACAAATCTGTGAGTTAAACCATTAGAATTAAACTGAAATGACATATTTTACTCCTTAAGCTGTTTGTTGCTTCAGCTTTTATTTTTTATGGGGTTCTGTATAATTGTATTACACATTTTCTATTTGCCCGGCCACAATAAACATTTTGCTGTTTTAATATTTATTTTAAATGTGTGAAATTGAGTCGATATTTAAAGTGTGAGCTGATGGAAAGTTTCCTGATTTGTGGGATTCTCAGCAGTTTAACTCTAATTATTCTACAACATTTATTTAAATCACATTTTACAGCCAACTCATTTCTCTATAAAAAGTGAAGGTAGTGTAAAATGTTGAGGGAAATTTAAAAAACGTTGAAGGTGTTTGAGGAAGAACGAGCGGATAATAAACAGAATAATCTACGTCATGAATGTTTCACCTATGATCCCAAAGCTTCTCAATGATCTAACTCACACATTTATCCTGGTATTTAAATATACTTTTGATTGACAGGAATCCTATTAGTGACGGTTCTGACCTTCAGGAATCTCTGGTTCACAAGTCACGAAAATGATTTACAAAAAAAAAAGAACAAAAAAACACAGGCACAAACAGTATTTACACTTTTCCAAATCTTTCAGCGCGCTTCAGTTTCTTTGCCTGAAAAAAAGAAAAACATGATATAAATAAAGTGTTAATCCCTGTGAACCCCCCCCACCACAAAACTGCTTTTAGTTTCACAATATGGAAATATTAGTTTCTGTTTGACAATGTCCCTAATGTGTTAATATAAAACTATTATAGAAAAGAATCAGCTGCAGAGAAAATACATTAAATATAAAGTTCAACAACTCAATGATATCATTGTCCTTCATATTTTCATATAATTTAACCTCATCTCTACTTATTTAACCTCATATAACACGTGTCCAGCTCAGACACATCATCTATTGTTAATGTCAAGTTTGTTCTTTATATTTTTATTCTCTATGTAAATGTCATTTCCTAATTTGGGGATAATAGTTCATCTCCTGTCGTATTAGGTTCATCGTGTATCAACAGCATTTATTGTCAACCAGTAAAATAAAGAAACGGGTTAAAACCTCGATGTCGGTGGCGTCTCCAGTTCCAGTCGTTGAGATTCCAAACCTCTCCTTCCTTTTCTTCAGCTTCTCATCTTCTTCCATCTGGAAAACATGTTAGTGTCACTTTAATGACAAAACAACTGCAGACACATTATTAATATGATTATTATTATGATTAGATTTATTATTATTATGATTAGATTTATTATTATTATGATTAGATTTATTATTATTATGATTAGATTTATTATTATTATGATTAGATTTATTATTATTATGATTAGATTTATCATTCAAGCTGCAGTTAAATCTGTGTCTGTCTTTAAAACCATGAATAAAAACCTTTTACCTTCTGTGAAATGGATGAAACGTTCATCCCGAAGCGTTCGGCTCTTTTCTTCAGCTGATCAGTCGACACCTTCATGAAACCAGAAGATTCTAATAAATCATCATTCAATTAATATTAAAGGAGGAATAAACAACGTGAGCTGAACTTACAGGAGCTTTGCTGTTAGCGACGAGACCTGCAGGAACAGACGATGTGAATGGGAGGATTATCACAATTATCACAATAATTATAATAATTATAATTAAACTAATAAAACATGAATGTGTTGACTGCTCCAGTCACAGCAAACAGAAACGTGATGCTACAGACCTGGAGAAGGAGCGTCTGAGGCGTCGTTAGGTAAACCGAACCTGGACCAAACATTTCAATCATTTCAATTATTATAATTATTATAATCACATTAATCATTTTAATTATAATTATTATAATCACATTAATCATTTAGCAACATGACCAGACGTGTTTTAACATCTATAACAAAGACTAAAACCAAAAATCCGTCTAAACGTCAGACTTCTTTATATCAATAAAACAAAACTCTCTGATGTCAGGATGCTGCTGTTACCATGACAACCGACCGATAAAACAGAAATAAATAGTAATTATAAATAGTAATAGGTTAACATAAACCAGGTGAGGACAGGTAGTTAACATAAACCAGGTGAGGACAGGTAGTTAACATAAACCAGGTGAGGACAGGTAGTTAATATAAACCAGGTGAGGACAGGTAGTTAACATAAACCAGGTGAGGACAGGTAGTTAATATAAACCAGGTGAGGCTCACCTGGCTGCTCTTATGGCCTTTTTGCTTTCAGAAGACGCTGGAACGCTGAATCGTTCGGCTCTTTTCTGTAGCCTCTGATCAACAAACAGAAGATTCCAGACTTTGTGTTAATGTTGATTCTGCAGCTTTTAAAGGTCTAATTAGCATAAAAATAATTATAATTCAACAACAATCTGTTCTCAGGTTATTTCTGAGTCACTTACTTCAACAGCGGTTGATGGAGCAGTGATTTTCACCACTTTCTTTTCAACAGGTCTGGAAGGAAAAACATGAAATAAACGTTTAGTGATGAAAAATACACAAAGAATAATTATAGGAAAGATGTGAACTCACAGCACGGCCTCAGGAGACTCAGAACTCTTATCTGCTTTGACAGCGTTGGCGCTCTCAACTTTAGCAAAGTCCTAAAATAAAAATGGAAATTTTAATCACTAATTCACATGAATAGTCTAATAAGGTCAAATATTTAAGGTTTTCCCTGTAAACGTCTTACTTTGGCTAAAATAAATGATTAAAATACAAAACCCCTGAATATTCTGTCCAATAAAAACATCACATGTTTATAATCATGTTAATATGTTAATTTACTAATTACCTCGTTATCCTCAGCCAGAACATCGTCTACATCCACCTCCTCATCTGTAGTTTCAATCAACCAATCAGAGAAAAGAGAAATAAATATTAGAGAAATGAGTGATTTTATCACAAGAATGAATGAAAAATAAGAAAAAGCCTCTAAAAGAATTCAAACAACCTCATATCTGTCATATCCTTGATGGCAGCAGTTACAGCATTTATACTGTGTTTGAGTTAAAGTCTATTTATTCACTGGTTAAACTCATTCGCAGCATCGAGAACAATAAGATGTGAATCAAACTGACTTTGTCGACCAACAGCGTTGAGTTGTTAAGTTGCAGGTAAATAAATGATTGAACTTCATAATTTATTTGAATGTGACGTTTTTGTCTTTTCTTGTTCCTGTTCTGTCTAATTATTGTTTTTCTGTGTTGGACAAAAAACAACAACAATAAAAGATGTTGGAAATAAAAAGTAAAGGGTGAAAACATGTTGTCGACCTCCGTGTTCCTCCAGATACGTCTGCAGCCTCGAGATCAGCTCCCCTTTATTTCCTTTAGAGTCCAAACCTCTGGCCTCACACTCCTGCCTCAGCTCAGCAAGCTGGAAGCAGGAATAAAAACACGTTAAACACGTTAAACACGGCTACAAATACACACAGAAACCTCATCTGCTTCATGAGTCCATCTACACATCAACCAGACAGGAAACAGCACCTGGATAGTTATGAAATAACAATGAATATGACTGAAAAACATCAGAAACTGAGGACGTTTAGTCATTTAACACCTGAAGCAAAACAAGGAATTTCTGTTAAAATAAGACTTTAAACTCCCCCATCTCTTCTTAATAATATAAGATAATATAATAATAATATAATAATAATATAAGAAGCAATATTATCTGTTTGTTGCTGTTGATTTGATTTCAACAACAAGTAGTTTATGGTTTAGTTCGTTCATCAACTAGAAAATAACCAGCAGATATTTTAATAATCCAATAATTGTTTATTTTTCTAGATAAAATGATAAATCTACTGGATGCAGCTGATGATTTGAAGCTTTTTGTTTCACAAACGTCTGAAACTTGTTTTTAAGTAAAGTTTCCTGTAAAGTTTGAAATAAAATAAAAGGTTCTAAAAGGTTAATACTTTACTAACCATATGTTGATTTGTTGTATTGACTGAGACTTTTTATTGTAGTGGAGGCGACAGCAGAAATAAAAGTGATAATTAAACGGTTTAATTAATGATGGAAACTTAGAGTCAAGAGTAGAAATATTCATTGACTCCAGTAGAAATGTTATAAGACTTCATTTAAAGTATAAGTCCTGCATAAAAAGCCTAATTAACTGAGTCAAAGTACTTATTTACTCCTACAGTAGTATATTGTATATTATATAGTAGTAGAGAAAGCTCAGTTTTCCACACGGACTGTAAACGCAACAGCTGTGTGTTGCGTTCACTTGTTCATTACTAATAGTTAATTTATGAGACCAGAACAAAGATGGCGGGATAGTTCGTATCAAACCGCACGTGCTACAGCCACAGAGGTCATTTAATGAGACACTTTAGCGGCTCGTGTTAACTCGTCCTGAGCCGCCTGTTGGTTTTAAAGCGTTAGAACCCGGGAGATATTTAACGGATCGCGGCGCCGTTAGCTCCGGGTTAGCATGGCGGAACACGCCGGTTAGCGCTCACCGCCGGGCGGACACACGCAGCTCGTCCCCCCCGGACCAACATGGCCGCCGCCGCGCGGTCTCATACCATAAATAACGGCGGTTAAGATGCGTCCCTCGCTAATTCACGCAGCTAACACAGCTACTGAAGTTTATATTTAATAAAGCCACCAACCTTCAGCTTCTGCAGCTCTATCAACTCCGCCATCTTTCTTTGTTGATGTGGAACTTCCTCCAATCAAACAGCAGCTGCTGATGCGTCACCGCAGGCGGTGAATGTCACAGCGCCGCCTGCAGGACGGACGGAGGAACTGCAACCGATTACATTATTATTATTATTGGATTATTAATATTATTAATATTATTTAACAATGTAGATAAGTACGTTTATTCAAATACATGATGTTTTATATTTTTTTATTTATTTTTTAAAATAAATTTATTTTCTTATTATTGAAATTACAAAACAACAGACAAGGTGACACAGGTGAAAAATACATTAAATACTTTACAACAGTACAAATATAAATGATGTAGCATAATAATGTAGGAATGAAAGTAAATGTAAAAAAAATAACAATGATTTTAATAAATTTTAATTTTTTGAATTTTTTAAATGTCCTTTGTATTTGTGTGTTTTTTCATCGCTTTACACAACAACAGAATATTTGACATTGAACCTTAACCCTAACCCTTAAAGTAAAAATTTAAATAAATTAAAAATAAATGGGTAGAAAAACAGCACATCTTTACAACATGTCATTCAGTTACAAGGAGACATAATTATGGCATTTTCTATACATCAAGATGTATAATAAGATATATATCAATACATACAATATAGAAGATAAATATATCAATACATCACATGGTTTCACATGTTGATGAAAAAACAACCAAACCAACAGCAGAGCATCAACATAACTTTGAATTAAATGATGAAGAAGAAGAAGAAGAATACTTTCACTCTTTTTTATTAATTATTATTATTTGCATGGACATAATTCACCTGTTATATTAAATTATGTTTTCATTGTCTGGGTTTTGTCTCTTTTCAGCAGCATCCTTCACATCCTCATCCTTGTTGCTAGGCAATAACATCCTTCACAGCCTCATCCTTGTTGCTAGGCAACAACATCCTCCATATCCTCATCCTTGTTGCTAGGCAACAGGGCTCCTGATACAGCCCACTGAGCATCATGTTGCAGTAAAGTTCGTTCCAGCTCAGTCTGGTGAATACTAGATGCTGATTGGCTGCATGAATAAATAATGATAATAATAAATAAAGGCTAATTAACAGCACTAATGGTGTAACTCCATTATTTCCTGATCAGAGATGAGGGTTTATCCACTAATTCATCAATAAATCAATCAAACATGAAGCTGCATTCATTAATTAGCTGGATTCATTCATGAATCAATTAATCAGCAACAAGTTATTGTTTAATAAATAACTGAGTTATTTTTAATAAAACTGTAAAACTGATCCTGATCCAGCTTCTTAAATCACAACATTTCTGACTGTTGGATGGAAACTGAGTATTTTGGGCTCGTAGCTTTGTTTTTTAGACGTTTTGTTCGATACAGCAGGTTCATTCATTGAAGTAATAATAGTATATATGAGTATATACTAATATATACCATTAGTATATGTATAATATAATATATAATAATATATTTATAATATATATATATATATATATATATATATATATATATATATATATATATATATATATATATATCACATGTCCTATATTATATATATTATATATGATATGTATTTTATATCTATTATATATCACATGTCTGAGGAGGATTTGTGTGTGAATGTTATATATTATATATATATTATATATTATATATAATATATATTATATATATTATATATATATTATATGTATTATATATCACATGTCTGAGGAGGATTTGTGTGTGAATGTTATATATTATATATATATTATATATTATATGTATTATATATCACATGTCTGAGGAGGATTTGTGTATGAATGTTATATATTATATATATATTATATATTATATATAATATATATTATATATATTATATATATATTATATGTATTATATATCACATGTCTGAGGAGGATTTGTGTGTGAATGTTATATATTATATATATATTATATATTATATGTATTATATATCACATGTCTGAGGAGGATTTGTGTATGAATGTTATATATTATATATATATTATATATTATATGTATTATATATCACATGTCTGAGGAGGATTTGTGTGTGAATGCTCATATTGTTCATAAAGCCAGTTCCAGCCAGACAACAAATCTCTAAGTCATTTGTGGATCATGAGAGCTTCAATAATCCTGAACATTCCTGCTGCTGAGTCTATTGTTCTACTGACACACTTTAACACACGTTACCCAGAGTTGACCTGTTGCTGCAGTTAAATCCATTTAATCTGCATTTCATTCATTAGAGCTACAACGAAGCAGTTTTCACACAATACACAATAAAATATCAATAATTATTACTGAGAATTACTGAGTTTGAACCTGATGAAACCTAAAACCTCCTGATAACGAGTTTAATTCAGTAGAAACATCAGTGATTTATCTGATCATGTTACTGTTACAGGATCAATATATCATCTATATATCATCTATATATCATCTATATATCATCAATATATCATCAATATATATCATCTATATATCATCTATATATCATCTATATATCATCTATATATCATCAATATATATCATCTATATATCATCTATATATCATCTATATATCATCTATATATCATCAATATATCATCAATATATCATCAATATATCATCTATATAATCATCTATATATCATCTATATATCATCTATGTATCATCTATATATCATCTATATAATCATCTATATATCATCAATATATCATCAATATATCATCAATATATCATCTATATAATCATCTATATATCATCTATATATCATCTATATATCATCTATATATCATCTATATATCATCTATGTATCATCTATATATCATCAATATATCATCAATATATCATCTATATATCATCTATGTATCATCTATATATCATCTATATATCATCAATATATCATCAATATATCATCTATATATCATCTATATAATCATCTATATATCATCTATATATCATCAATATATCATCTATATATCATCTATATATCATCTATGTATCATCTATATATCATCTATATATCATCTATATAATCATCTATATAATCATCTATATATCATCTATATATCATCAATATATCATCAATATATCATCAATATATCATCTATATATCATCTATATAATCATCTATATATCATCTATATATCATCTATATATCATCTATATATCATCTATATATCATCTATATATCATCTATATATCATCAATATATCATCTATGTATCATCAATATATCATCTATATATCATCTATATAATCATCTATATATCATCAATATATCATCTATATATCATCAATATATCATCAATATATCATCAATATATCATCTATATATCATCTATATAATCATCTATATATCATCTATATATCATCTATATATCATCTATATATCATCTATATATCATCTATATATCATCTATATATCATCAATATATCATCAATATATCATCAATATATCATCTATATATCATCTATATATCATCTATATATCATCTATATATCATCTATATATCATCAATATATCATCAATATATCATCAATATATCATCAATATATCATCTATATATCATCTATATAATCATCTATATATCATCTATATATCATCTATATATCATCTATATATCATCTATATATCATCTATATATCATCTATATATCATCAATATATCATCTATATATCATCAATATATCATCTATATATCATCTATATATCATCTATATATCACCTATATATCATCTATATATCATCAATATATCATCTATATATCATCTATATATCATCTATGTATCATCAATATATCATCAATATATCATCTATATATCATCTATATATCATCTATATATCATCTATGTATCATCAATATATCATCTATATATCATCTATATATCATCTATGTATCATCAATATATCATCAATATATCATCAATATATCATCTATATATCATCTATATATCATCAATATATCATCTATATATCATCTATATAATCATCTATATAATCATCTATATATCATCTATATATCATCTATATAATCATCTATATATCATCTATATATCATCTATATATCATCTATATAATCATCTATATATCATCTATGTATCATCTATGTATCATCTATATATCATCTATATATCATCAATATATCATCTATATATCATCAATATATCATCAATATATCATCAATATATCATCTATATATCATCTATATAATCATCTATATATCATCTATATATCATCTATATATCATCTATATATCATCTATATATCATCTATATATCATCTATATATCATCAATATATCATCAATATATCATCAATATATCATCTATATATCATCTATATATCATCTATATATCATCTATATATCATCTATATATCATCAATATATCATCAATATATCATCAATATATCATCAATATATCATCTATATATCATCTATATAATCATCTATATATCATCTATATATCATCTATATATCATCTATATATCATCTATATATCATCTATATATCATCTATATATCATCTATATATCATCAATATATCATCAATATATATCATCTATGTATCATCAATATATCATCAATATATCATCTATATATCATCAATATATCATCTATATATCATCTATATATCATCTATATATCACCTATATATCATCTATATATCATCAATATATCATCTATATATCATCTATATATCATCTATGTATCATCAATATATCATCAATATATCATCTATATATCATCTATATATCATCTATATATCATCTATGTATCATCAATATATCATCTATATATCATCTATATATCATCTATGTATCATCAATATATCATCAATATATCATCAATATATCATCTATATATCATCTATATATCATCAATATATCATCTATATATCATCTATAAAATCATCTATATAATCATCTATATATCATCTATATATCATCTATATAATCATCTATATATCATCTATATAATCATCTATATATCATCTATGTATCATCTATGTATCATCTATATATCATCTATATAATCATCTATATATCATCTATATATCATCTATATATCATCTATATAATCATCTATATATCATCTATATATCATCTATATATCATCTATATATCATCTATATATCATCTATATATCATCTATATAATCATCTATATAATCATCTATATATCATCTATATATCATCTATATATCATCAATATATCATCTATATATCATCTATATATCATCTATATAATCATCTATATACCATCTATATAATCATCTATATAATCATCTATATATCATCTATATATCATCTATATAATCATCTATATATCATCTATATATCATCTATATATCATCTATATATCATCTATATATCATCTATATATCATCTATATAATCATCTATATATCATCAATATATCATCAATATATCATCAATATATATCATCTATATATCATCAATATATCATCAATATATCATCTATATATCATCTATATATCATCTATATAATCATCTATATATCATCTATATATCATCAATATATCATCAATATATCATCAATATATCATCAATATATCATCAATATATATCATCTATATATCATCTATATATCATCTATATATCATCTATATAATCATCTATATAATCATCTATATATCATCTATATATCATCTATATAATCATCTATATATCATCTATATATCATCTATATATCATCTATATAATCATCTATATATCATCTATATATCATCTATATATCATCTATATA
>CM060480.1:222500-242500 GCA_030544235.1 Lepturacanthus savala | reverse complement strand
AGAACGGAGACGTTGTCTGGGCCGAGGACGGCGTCCTGAACGGTACCGGACAAGAAACACGCAAATGATTATAGAAATATAGAAGTAAATAAATAAATCTGTTAAATAATTCAGATAAATAATTTAATTAAATAATTTAGTTCAATAATTTAGTTAAATAATTCACTTAAATAATTCACTTAAATAATTTAATTAAATGATTCAGTTAAATAATTCACTTAAATAATTTAATTAAATGATTCAGTTAAATAATTCAGTTAAATAATTTAATTAAATGATTCAGTTAAATAATTCACTTAAATAATTTAATTAAATGATTCAGTTAAATAATTCACTTAAATAATTTAATTAAATGATTCAGTTAAATAATTCACTTAAATAATTTAATTAAATGATTCAGTTAAATAATTTAATTAAATGATTCAGTTAAATAATTCACTTAAATAATTTAATTAAATGATTCAGTTAAATAATTTAGTTCAATAATTCACTTAAATAATTCAGTTAAATAATTTAGTTAAATAATTCACTTAAATAATTCACTTAAATAATTTAATTAAATGATTTAGTTAAATAATTTAATTAAATAATTTAATTAAATGATTCAGTTAAATAATTCACTTAAATAATTTAATTAAATGATTCAGTTAAATAATTCACTTAAATAATTTAATTAAATGATTCAGTTAAATAATTCACTTAAATAATTTAATTAAATTATTCAGTTAAATAATTTAATTAAATGATTCAGTTAAATAATTTAGTTCAATAATTCACTTAAATAATTCAGTTAAATAATTTAGTTAAATAATTCAGTTAAATCATTTAGTTAAATAATTCAGTTAAATCATTTAATTCAATAATTCAGTTAAATAATTTAGTTCAATAATTCACATAAATAATTCCCTTAAATAATTTAATTAAATAATTCAGTTAAATAATTTAGTTAAATAATTCAGTTAAATAATTTAATTAAATAATTCAGTTAAATCATTCAATTAAATAATTCTGTTAAATAATTTAGTTAAATAATTCAGCTAAATAATTTAATTAAATAATTCAGTTAAATAATTCAGTTAAATCATTTAATTAAATAATTCAGTTAAATAATTTAATTAAATAATTCAGTTAAATCATTCAATTAAATAATTCTGTTAAATAATTAAGTTAAATAATTCAGTTAAATCATTTAATTAAATAATTCAGTTAAATCATTTAATTAAATAATTTAGTTAAATAATTTAGTTAATTCAGGAAGAATTAGAAATTACAGATAATAAAACTAAAGCAATAGAAATAAAAATGATGACTCCAGTAAAGTAGAGATACACAAAATTTATACTTAATTAATGGAATGAAGTATTTGTACTTAGTTACAACAGGATTCCATTCAGGTTCCTGTATTAGTCATAGCTCCAGATGATTAAATGATGATTAAATGATGATTAAATGTCTGATTCTGTGAGTTCTGATGTACTTTTCCTGCTCCAGGAACTAAATACCGTGAATCTGAACCAGTTTATCCAGCTCAGAACTCAGACTGGGAGCTTGTTTTTCCTGATGGAACGCCGGTAAAAAACGATAAAAACCCCGACTACGTGTTTGTGTGGAAGACCTGGGGTGAGTTATTATCATTAAAATATACATAAATATACATGGATATACGTAAATATACATGGATGTACATGAATATACATGGATATACATAAATATACATGGATATACATAAATATACATGGATATACGTAAATATACATGGATATACGTAAATATACATGGATGTACATAAATATACATGGATATACATAAATATACATGGATATACATAAATATACATGGATATACGTAAATATACATGGATATACGTAAATATACATGGATATACATGAATATACATGGATATACATAAATATACATGGATATACGTAAATATACATGGATATACATGGATATACATGAATATACATGGATATACATAAATATACATGGATATACATGAATATACATGGATATACATAAATATACATGGATATACGTAAATATACATGGATATACGTAAATATACATGGATATACATAAATATACATGGATATACATGAATATACATGGATATACATAAATATACATGGATATATGTAAATATACATGGATGTACATAAATATACATGGATATACATAAATATACATGGATATACATGAATATACATGGATATACATAAATATACATGGATATACATGAATATACATGGATATACATAAATATACATGGATATACGTAAATATACATGGATATACATAAATATACATGGATATACATGAATATACATGGATATACATAAATATACATGGATATATGTAAATATACATGGATGTACATAAATATACATGGATATACATAAATATACATGGATATACATAAATATACATGGATATACGTAAATATACATGGATATACATGAATATACATGGATATACGTAAATATACATGGATATACATAAATATACATGGATATACATAAATATACATGGATATACATGAATATACATGGATATACATAAATATACATGGATATACGTAAATATACATGGATATACATGAATATACATGGATATACATGAATATACATGGATATACATGAATATACATGGATATACATGAATATACATGGATATACATGAATATACATGGATATACATGAATATACATGGATATACATAAATATACATGGATATACGTAAATATACATGAATATACATGGATATACATGAATATACATGGATATACATGAATATACATGGATATACATGAATATACATGGATATACATAAATATACATGGATATACATAAATATACATGGATATACGTAAATATACATGGATATACATAAATATACATGGATATACATGAATATACATGGATATACATAAATATACATGGATATATGTAAATATACATGGATGTACATAAATATACATGGATATACATAAATATACATGGATATACATAAATATACATGGATATACGTAAATATACATGGATATACATGAATATACATGGATATACGTAAATATACATGGATATACATAAATATACATGGATATACATAAATATACATGGATATACATGAATATACATGGATATACATAAATATACATGGATATACGTAAATATACATGGATATACATGAATATACATGGATATACATGAATATACATGGATATACATGAATATACATGGATATACATGAATATACATGGATATACATGAATATACATGGATATACATGAATATACATGGATATACATAAATATACATGGATATACGTAAATATACATGAATATACATGGATATACATGAATATACATGGATATACATGAATATACATGGATATACATGAATATACATGAATATACATGGATATACATGAATATACATGGCTATACATGAATATACATGGATATACATAAATATACATGGATATACGTAAATATACATGGATATACATGGATATACATGGATATACATAAATATACATGGATATACATAAATATACATGGATATACGTAAATATACATGGATATACATGGATATACATGGATATACATAAATATACATGGATATACATAAATATACATGGATATACATGAATATACATGGATATACATGAATATACATGGATATACATAAATATACATGGATATACGTAAATATACATGGATATACGTAAATATACATGGATGTACATAAATATACATGGATATACATAAATATACATGGATATACATGAATATACATGGATATACATAAATATACATGGATATACGTAAATATACATGGATATACATGAATATACATGAATATACATGAATATACATGGATATACATGAATATACATGGATATACATGAATATACATGAATATACATGGATATACATGAATATACATGGATATACATGAATATACATGGATATATGTAAATATACATGGATATACATAAATATACATGGATATACATGAATATACATGGATATATGTAAATATACATGGATATACGTAAATATACATGGATATACGTAAATATACATGGATATACATAAATATACATGGATATACGTAAATATACATGGATATACATAAATATACATGGATATACATGAATATACATGGATATACATGAATATACATGGATATACATGAATATACATGGATATACATGAATATACATGGATATACATGAATATACATGGATATACATAAATATACATGGATATACGTAAATATACATGAATATACATGGATATACATGAATATACATGGATATACATGAATATACATGGATATACATGAATATACATGGATATACATAAATATACATGGATATACATAAATATACATGGATATACGTAAATATACATGGATATACATAAATATACATGGATATACATGAATATACATGGATATACATAAATATACATGGATATATGTAAATATACATGGATGTACATAAATATACATGGATATACATAAATATACATGGATATACATAAATATACATGGATATACGTAAATATACATGGATATACATGAATATACATGGATATACGTAAATATACATGGATATACATAAATATACATGGATATACATAAATATACATGGATATACATGAATATACATGGATATACATAAATATACATGGATATACGTAAATATACATGGATATACATGAATATACATGGATATACATGAATATACATGGATATACATAAATATACATGGATATACGTAAATATACATGAATATACATGGATATACATGAATATACATGGATATACATGAATATACATGGATATACATGAATATACATGAATATACATGGATATACATGAATATACATGGCTATACATGAATATACATGGATATACATAAATATACATGGATATACGTAAATATACATGGATATACATGAATATACATGGATATACATAAATATACATGGATATACGTAAATATACATGGATATACATGGATATACATGGATATACATAAATATACATGGATATACATAAATATACATGGATATACATGAATATACATGGATATACATGAATATACATGGATATACATGGATATACATGGATATACATAAATATACATGGATATACATAAATATACATGGATATACATGAATATACATGGATATACATGAATATACATGGATATACATAAATATACATGGATATACGTAAATATACATGGATATACGTAAATATACATGGATGTACATAAATATACATGGATATACATAAATATACATGGATATACATGAATATACATGGATATACATAAATATACATGGATATACGTAAATATACATGGATATACATGAATATACATGAATATACATGAATATACATGGATATACATGAATATACATGGATATACATGAATATACATGAATATACATGGATATACATGAATATACATGGATATACATGAATATACATGGATATATGTAAATATACATGGATATACATAAATATACATGGATATACATGAATATACATGGATATATGTAAATATACATGGATATACGTAAATATACATGGATATACGTAAATATACATGGATATACATAAATATACATGGATATACGTAAATATACATGGATATACATAAATATACATGGATATACGTACATATACATGGATATACATAAATATACATGGATATACGTAAATATACATGGATATACATAAATATACATGGATATACATAAATATACATGGATATACGTGTATATATGAATATATATGGTTGACGGTTTCAGACCTAAACATGGTTTTACTGGTTTGTTTTTACTGGTTTGTTTTACTGGTTTTACTGGTTTGTGGTACATTATCCAGCTGTGTTCATGGTCCATGGACTAACGAGCAGGTCCTGGTCCTACAGGTCAGTACTGGCAGGTAGCTGATGACTCCACGTCCTCGTTAACCATCCAGACTGACGACATCCCTCTGGGTTCCTACACCATGGACGTGGTCATCTACCACTACCGCAGCAAGGAGAAGTTCATCCCTCTGGGATACGCCTCCACCCAGTTCTCCATCACTGGTGAGAAGAAACACCATCATTAAACCATTAAACATCTAGTTCTCCATCACTGGTGAGAAGAAACACCATCATTAAACCATTAAACATCTAGTTCTCCATCACTGGTGAGAAGAAACACCATCATTAAACCATTAAACATCTAGTTCTCCATCACTGGTGAGAAGAAACACCATCATTAAACCATTAAACATCTAGTTCTCCATCACTGGTGAGATGAAACACCATCATTAAACCATTAAACATCCAGTTCTCCATCACTGGTGAGAAGAAACACCATCATTAAACCATTAAACATCCAGTTCTCCATCACTGGTGAGAAGAAACACCATCATTAAACCATTAAACATCTAGTTCTCCATCACTGGTGAGAAGAAACACCATCATTAAACCATTAAACATCTAGTTCTCCATCACTGGTGAGAAGAAACACCATCATTAAACCATTAAACATCCAGTTCTCCATCACTGGTGAGATGAAACACCATCATTAAACCATTAAATATCTAGTTCTCCATCACTGGTGAGATGAAACACCATCATTAAACCATTAAACATCCAGTTCTCCATCACTGGTGAGAAGAAACACCATCATTAAACCATTAAACATCTAGTTCTCCATCACTGGTGAGAAGAAACACCATCATTAAACCATTAAACATCTAGTTCTCCATCACTGGTGAGATGAAACACCATCATTAAACCATTAAACATCCAGTTCTCCATCACTGGTGAGATGAAACACCATCATTAAACCATTAAATATCTAGTTCTCCATCACTGGTGAGAAGAAACACCATCATTAAACCATTAAACATCTAGTTCTCCATCACTGGTGAGAAGAAACACCATCATTAAACCATTAAACATCTAGTTCTCCATCACTGGTGAGATGAAACACCATCATTAAACCATTAAACATCCAGTTCTCCATCACTGGTGAGATGAAACACCATCATTAAACCATTAAACATCCAGTTCTCCATCACTGGTGAGAAGAAACACCATCATTAAACCATTAAACATCTAGTTCTCCATCACTGGTGAGAAGAAACACCATCATTAAACCATTAAACATCCAGTTCTCCATCACTGGTGAGAAGAAACACCATCATTAAACCATTAAACATCTAGTTCTCCATCACTGGTGAGAAGAAACACCATCATTAAACCATTAAACATCCAGTTCTCCATCACTGGTGAGATGAAACACCATCATTAAACCATTAAACATCTAGTTCTCCATCACTGGTGAGAAGAAACACCATCATTAAACCATTAAACATCTAGTTCTCCATCACTGGTGAGAAGAAACACCATCATTAAACCATTAAACACCTGGAGCCATTTCTACTTAAAGGAAAATGATGTTTGATGTGAAACAGACCAAATATACTTATTACATACAACATACTATACTACAACACATTTCTGAAGCTTTTATTTTGAAATTCCCAGAGGTCTGTGATGTCACATATCATATATATCATATCATCTATTTATGATAAATGTATTCCTCATTAGAATATTAATCATCTTAGTAACACACCTCTGTCGTTTTCTTTGCATTTCTTCAACATTTATCACAGTTATAACTTTGATCGTTGGGTTTAACAACAAATTCAATGAAACAGAAACTTTATTCATTCAATAATAATCTACACGTGTAATAATCTACATGTGCAATAATCTACATGTGCAATAATCTACATGTGCAATAATCTACACGTGTAATAATCTACATGTGTAATAATCTACATGTGCAATAATCTACATGTGCAATAATCTACATGTGCAATAATCTACACGTGTAATAATCTACATGTGTAATAATCTACATGTGCAATAATCTACATGTGCAATAATCTACATGTGTAATAATCTACATGTGCAATAATCTACATGTGCAATAATCTACACGTGTAATAATCTACATGTGTAATAATCTACATGTGCAATAATCTACATGTGCAATAATCTACATGTGTAATAATCTACATGTGCAATAATCTACATGTGCAATAATCTACATGTGCAATAATCTACACATGTAATAATCTACATGTGCAATAATCTACATGTGCAATAATCTACACGTGTAATAATCTACACGTGTAATAATCTACACATGTAATAATCTACACGTGTAATAATCTACATGTGTAATAATCTACATGTGCAATAATCTACATGTGCAATAATCTACATGTGCAATAATCTACACGTGTAATAATCTACATGTGTAATAATCTACATGTGCAATAATCTACATGTGCAATAATCTACATGTGTAATAATCTACATGTGCAATAATCTACATGTGCAATAATCTACATGTGTAATAATCTACACATGTAATAATCTACATGTGTAATAATCTACATGTGCAATAATCTACATGTGCAATAATCTACATGTGTAATAATCTACATGTGTAATAATCTACATGTGCAATAATCTACACGTGCAATAATCTACACGTGTAATAATCTACATGTGCAATAATCTACACGTGCAATAATCTACACGTGTAATAATCTACATGTGCAATAATCTACACGTGCAATAATCTACATGTGTAATAATCTACACGTGCAATAATCTACATGTGCAATAATCTACACGTGCAATAATCTACCCAGTGCAGCGTATCTATCTTGTATATATGGTGCATCTATATTATATTATATTTATATTATATTATATTATATTATATTATATTATATTATATTATATTTATATTATATTATATTATATTTATATTATGTTATATTATATTATATTATATTATATTTATATTATATTATATTATATATATTTTCTTTCATGTCACTTGTTCTGTCTCTACTGCTGCTGATAATGTAATTTACCCACTGTGGGACAAATAAAGGATTATCTGATCTGATCTTATCTACAAACTGTACTTTTAAATCTACTTTCAGAAATTTGAATTCTAAAATGTATGTAGTAAAAATTGTAAATAGCAGTAGAATGAATAAAACTCAATGCAGGATCAGGTTGTTTTGTATTTTACCAGGTTTAACTATAACCTCTGGTCTTTTTTTTTATTCCTGACGTCCATCCTTTGTTTTTTGTCCTCAGATCAGATCCCATTCTCCGTCTCCTTGGACCAGGTCAACGACATCATGGCCGGAGACCTTCGGTTCGTCCAGAACCGGGCCATCGCCTTCACCGTGACCCTCCATGACCCCAGCAGCTACCTCAGCGATGCCGACATCACCTTCAACTGGGACTTTGGGGATGAGAGCGGCGCCCTGATCTCCAGAGACCTGACCGTCACCCACACCTACGTCAGCCCCGGATCCTTCAAACCCCACGTGGTGGTCCAGGCCCTGGTCCCAGACAAGTCCTGCAGCCCCCCAGCTGACCCCACGACCCAGGACCCAGATCCACCTGCTAAATTGGGAACCACAGGTACATAAAGCACTAAGCTGTGAGTAAATCTGGTGGTGTCACTTCAAAACATGTCCCGTGTCAGACTGAACTAAACAAAGGTACCTACCAATACACAGACACCTGATAGATTCATTTAGATTAAAATCACTACCAACCTAACCTTAACCCTAACCCTTACCATAACCCTTACCATAACCCTTACCATAACCCTTACCATAACCCTTACCATAACCCTTACCATAACCCTAAGCATACCAACCTAACCCTAACCCTAACCCTAACCCTAACCCTAGCCCTACCAACCTAACCCTAACCCTACCCCTACCAACCTAACCCTAACCCTACCCCTACCAACCTAACCCTAACCCTACCAACCTAACCCTAACCCTACCAACCTAACCCTAACCCTACCAACCTAACCCTAACCCTACCAACCTAACCCTAACCCTACCAACCTAACCCTAATAAAGAAAAACTACAAAGGAAACTAAAATAAAATTCTCTGGGTTTTAAATAATCCAGGATTATTCACTGACTAAAATGGGACTAAACAAAAAGAGAAGTTGACTAAACCTGATTAAACTATGACAGCAGCTCAGCATCTTTCTGTGTCCAGTGAAGGCTCTGGTCCTGGTCCCTGCTGGTCCGGTCCTGGTTCCCACCAAGGCTTCTGGTCTGAGTGTGGACGTGGTTCCGTTGGACTCAGAAGAGGACGAGGCCTCCTCGGTCCAGCCGGGTCAGGAAACACCAACCGGGGACAAGAACCCGACCCTGGACGGACCAGCTGAGAACGAGCTGATGAACCCGGATCCAGAACCTGGACCTGGAGCAGGTCAGTGGTTTTGAGTCATAGGTGGTTCTAAAACCTTTTTTATGGTCTGGGGGGGTGTAATGTACTAAAATAAATCCCAACAGCCCTAAAATTTAAGATTTAAAAACAAGAAACACTTATAGGTTTATACGGTTATAGGGTTATAAGGTTAAAGGGTTATAAGGTTATAGGGTTATAGGGTTATAAGGTTATAGGGTTATAGGGTTATAAGGTTATAGGGGTCTAGGGTTATAGGGTTAAAGGGTTATAGGGTTATAAGGTTATAGGGTTATAAGGTTAAAGGGTTATAAGGTTATAGGGTTATAAGGTTAAAGGGTTATAAGGTTATAGGGTTATAAGGTTATAGGGTTATAAGGTTATAGGGGTCTAGGGTTATAAGGTTAAAGGGTTATAAGGTTATAGGGTTATAGGGTTATAAGGTTATAGGGTTATAAGGTTATAGGGTTATAGGGTTAAAGGGTTATAAGGTTATAGGATTATAGGGTTATAAGGTTATAGGGTTATAAGGTTATAGGGTTATAAGGTTATAGGGTTATAAGGTTCTAGGGTTATAAGGTTATAGGGTTATAAGGTTATAGGGTTATAAGGTTATAAGGTTATAGGGTTATAGGGTTATAAGGTTATAGGGTTATAGGGTTATAGGGTTATAGGGTTATAAGGTTATAGGGTTATAGGGTTATAGGGTTATAGGGTTATAGGGTTATAAGGTTATAGGGTTATAGGGTTAAAGGGTTATAAGGTTATAGGGTTATAGGGTTATAGGGTTATAGGGTTATAGGGTTATAAGGTTATAGGGTTATAAGGTTATAGGGTTATAGGGTTATAGGGTTATAGGGTTATAGGGTTATAGGGTTATAAGGTTATAGGGTTATAGGGTTAAAGGGTTATAAGGTTATAGGGTTATAGGGTTATAAGGTTATAGGGTTATAGGGTTATAGGGTTACAGGGTTATAAGGTTATAGGGTTAAAGGGTTATAAGGTTCTAGGGTTATAGGGTTATAAGGTTATAGGGTTATAGGGTTAAAGGGTTATAAGGTTATAGGGTTATAGGGTTATAAGGTTATAGGGTTATAGGGTTATAGGGTTACAGGGTTATAAGGTTATAGGGTTAAAGGGTTATAAGGTTCTAGGGTTATAAGGTTATAAGGTTCTAGGGTTATAAGGTTCTAGGGTTATAAGGTTATAAGGTTATAAGGTTATAGGGTTACAGGGTTATAGGGTTATAAGGTTATAAGGTTATAGGGTTACAGGGTTATAGGGTTATAAGGTTATAAGGTTATAGGGTTACAGGGTTATAGGGTTATAAGGTTATAAGGTTATAGGGTTACAGGGTTATAGGGTTATAAGGTTATAAGGTTATAGGGTTACAGGGTTATAGGGTTATAAGGTTATAGGGTTACAGGGTTATAGGGTTATAAGGTTATAGGATTATAAGGTTCTAGGGTTATAGGGTTATAGGGTTATAGGGTTATAGGGTTATAAGGTTATAAGGTTATAGGGTTACAGGGTTATAGGGTTTATAAGGTTATAAGGTTATAGGGTTACAGGGTTATAGGGTTATAAGGTTATAAGGTTCTAGGGTTACAGTGTTATAGGGTTATAAGGTTATAAGGTTATAGGGTTATAAGGTTATAAGGTTATAGGGTTACAGGGTTATAGGGTTATAAGGTTATAAGGTTATAGGGTTACAGGGTTATAGGGTTATAAGGTTATTATTAAGGTTATTAGAGCTGCATCAATTAGTCGATTAATCGATTAGTTGTCAACTTTTACATCAATCAACAACTATTTGAGTCATTTTTGAAAAGGTCTAAATTCTGTGGTTCCAGCTTCTCTTATATAAACACTTCAGCTGCTGCAGGAAAATGACTTCAGTAAAAACTGCTGCGTCACAGAATCAGTTTTTATCGAGTGGGTTAAAAAAATCAATGAGTAAAAATCAATGAGTGAAAATAAGATCCAGCACTTCCCCACCCATAAATAATGTGGTGATAGAATAACATCACAGTCAACATGCAAATCAGAATTCAAACATTAAAGCTCAAAGTACAATAGAACAATTCATTGTACAGATTTACATCACATTTACATCATGGAACCAGCTGCTGCTTTTATCAGGTTCATCTATCCTCAGCTTGGTCATATCATCTCTGATGGGCTCAACAAGTCAGACCATCTGATTATGATGGTAAATTAAATTATGATTTAAATAATGAGCCACAGAAGGAGGAATAGATTATAATCATAGAAGAAACGTCTTTGTCTTTATTTCATTTCTGGTGGAACTAAAATGAGACATGAAGAGTTTTTGTTTCCAATAATGGACCTTGGACTCATCTTCTATACCTGCGTTCCTCATTAGGGTTTTTTTTTTTTTTACTTTTATTTTGAAATGCAGAAACACATTAATAGAAATGTACTTGTTTCAATGCTTCTCCTTCTTGTCTGTATTATATAAAACTGATGCAGATAAAATAAATAATATAAAAAACTTAAAGAAAAAAAGAAAAAAAAAGTGCTTGAAATCTACAAAATCATAAGAAATAATCCCAATAAAACAGGGACAACCCTGCATCTGCTGCATGTATGAATCATCTTTGTATGAATAGATTAATTCTTCCTTTCTGCTGTAATTTTGTTGTTAAAACATCATTTTCCAACCAGGATCTGTTTGGTTTTGATTATTGGATCAATCCATTAATCAATTAGATGCCAACTATAACAATCACCAACTATTTTGATAAGTGATTATTAGTAAATGTGTAAATTCTCTGGTTCCAGCTTCTCTTCTCTGATTATTTCCTGGTTTCTTTAGTCTCTATAATAATAAACTGATGATCTTTGGACAAAAAAAGACATTTTAGGTTGAATCTTCAGTTTTTGGAATTGAGAATTACACCATTTTAATGAACCAAGCAACTAACTGATTGTTTTCATAATCAATGGATTATTTTACTATTAAATGTTGCAGCTGGGAGATAAACTGTTTGATGACCACAGCATCAGTGGACCTTTGTTAAATGTCAAATCTGTTTCTCTGCATCTTTACTGTCAAATAAAAATGCCAGAAACCTACTTTGATGTGACTTAAGGACCTTTATCGTCAGAGGAGATGATGTAATGATGTGGGTTTAACTCTGTCGTCTCCAGCTGTGAAGACAACGTTGACGCTAACAGGCCGAGCTACGCTGCTTCTGGCTAAAAGGGAAGCAGCCGATAACAGCAGCCCGTCGACGACTGTGTGATTTATCGATACGGCTCCTTCTGCACCGGCATCGACGTGGTCGGTGGGTGAACGTTCATTCATCAGATCTGTGTTCATCAACACGTACTAACGGAACCATTAAACACGCCTTGGTTTTCAGAGGGTATTGAAAAAGTTGAGATCCTGCAAATGGAGGATTCCACGATGGAAACAGCGGAGACGGACACGCTCTGGAGCTGACTGGTACCTGGCCAGGGAAGGTGGAATACACCAAAAATAATAAAGAGGCATCACAGACTATCTCATGATCTAATCAACTAGATTAATCAACTACCAGAATATGTTAATCAGATCTGATCACATTAATAAGGCTAGATCATAGTCACTATCGATTAATCGATATGCTACATTAATCAACTATCAGCATTAATCAACTGTCCTTAATCATTCTACTGTTAATCTAGTGAATCGTTAATCGTAACTATCAGTTAATCAACTATCACTTAATCAACTACCACATTAATCAACTATCAGCATTAATCAACTATCACATTAATCACTACCTTTACTTCACATTAATCAACTATCACAGTTAATCAACTACCACATTAATCAACTATCACATTAATCAACTAGCCTTCAGTTAATCAACGATCCAGTTAATGCAACTATAGATTAGCATCGAGCTCAGATTGATTCAACTATTACACATTAATCAACTAACACATTATCACATTAATCAATACCCTTATCCAACATTAATCAACTACCACATTAATCAACTACACATTAATCAATCTACCACATTAATCAACTATCACATTAATCAACTACACATTAATCAACTAACACATTAATCAACTACCACATTAATCAACTACCATTAATAACTACCATTAATCAACTACCACATTAAATCCCTAATCTACCACATTAATCAAACTACCACATTAATCAACTACCACATTAATCAACTACCACATTAATCAACTACCACATTAATCAACTATTCACATTAATCAACTACCACATTAATCAACTATCACATTAATCAACTACCACATTATTCAACTACCACATTAATCAACAACTATCACATTAATCAACTATCACATTAATCAACTATCACATTAATCAACTATCACATTAATCAACTATCACATTAATCAACTACCACAATTAATCAACTACCACATTAATCAACTACCACATTAATCAACTATCACATTAATCAACTACCACATTAATCAACTACCACATTAATCAACTACCACATTAATCAACTATCACATTAATCAACTATCACATAATCAACTACCACATTAAATCAACTACCCATAACATTAATCAACTACCACATTAATCAACTATCACATTAATCAACTATCACATTAATCAACTACCACATTAATCAACTACCACATTAATCAACTATCACATTAATCAACTACCACATTAATCAACTACCACATTAATCAACTACCACATTAATCAACTATCACATTAATCAACTATCACATTAATCAACTACCACATTAATCAACTATCACATTAATCAACTACCACATTAATCAACTACCACATTAATCAACTACCACATAATCAACTATCACATTAATCAACTACCACATTAATCAACTATCACATTAAATCAACTACCACATTAATCAACTACCACATTAATCAACTACCACATTAATCAACTACCACATTAATCAACTACCACATAATCAACTATCACATTAATCAACTACCACATTAATCAACTACCACATTAATCAACTACCACATTAATCAACTACCACATTAATCAACTATCACATTATCAACTACACATTAATCAACTACCACATTAATCAACTACAACATATCAACTATCACATTAATCAACTATCACATTAATCAACTACCACATTAATCAACTACCACATTAATCAACTACCACATTAATCAACTACCACATTAATCAACTACCACATTAATCAACTACCACATTAATCAACTATCACATTAATCAACTACCACATTAATCAACTACCACATTAATCAACTACCACATTAATCAACTATCACATTAATCAACTACCACATTAATCAACTACCACATTAATCAACTATCACATTAATCAACTACCACATTAATCAACTACCACATTAATCAACTATCACATTAATCAACTACCACATTAATCAACTACACATTAATCAACTACCACATTAATCAACTACCACATTAATCAACTACCACATTAATCAACTATCACATTAATCAACTACCACATTAATCAACTACCACATTAATCAACTACCACATTAATCAACTACCACATTAATCAACTATCACATTAATCAACTACCACATTAATCAACTATCACATTAATCAACTACCACATTAATCAACTACCACATTAATCAACTACCACATTAATCAACTACCACATTAATCAACTATCACATTAATCAACTACCACATTAATCAACTACCACATTAATCAACTACCACATTAATCAACTACCACATTAATCAACTATCACATTAATCAACTACCACATTAATCAACTATCACATTAATCAACTACCACATTAATCAACTACCACATTAATCAACTATCACATTAATCAACTATCACATTAATCAACTACCACATTAATCAACTACCACATTAATCAACTACCACATTAATCAACTATCACATTAATCAACTACCACATTAATCAACTACCACATTAATCAACTACCACATTAATCAACTACCACATTAATCAACTACCACATTAATCAACTATCACATTAATCAACTATCACATTAATCAACTACCACATTAATCAACTACCACATTAATCAACTATCACATTAATCAACTATCACATTAATCAACTACCACATTAATCAACTACCACATTAATCAACTACCACATTAATCAACTATCACATTAATCAACTACCACATTAATCAACTACCACATTAATCAACTACCACATTAATCAACTACCACATTAATCAACTATCACATTAATCAACTATCACATTAATCAACTATCACATTAATCAACTACCACATTAATCTACAACGATTTTGATAATTGATTTAAAAAGAAAATGTGTAAATTCTCTGGTTCCAGCTTCTCTTCTCTGATTATTTCCTGGTTTCTTTAGTCTCTATAATAATAAACTGATGATCTTTGGACAAAAAAAGACATTTTAGGTTGAATCTTCAGCTTTGGAAACACTGATCCGCATTTAAACCATTTAATGAACCCAACTACTAAACGATTAATCATTTCAATAATCAATAGATTCATTGATTGTCAAAATAGTCTTTAGTTACGGCTCTAGTAAACATGGTGCTCAGGAAATTAGTCCTTATAATAAATAGTCCTCTCATTTTCCATCTGGCACCACAAGCAAATCAACATCGTTGGCATTGTTATTGTGAGGATGTTAGAATGCTATTGTTAGCGTTTAGCTCAGATTTAGCTCTTATAAGTAGGCTATAAGTGGAAACTGATGACTTTTATGGTTGTGGACTGTTGGTTTGGACAAAAAAGGCATTTGAGGCGTCTTTAAAAGGAGACATGTCTACTTTTACTCACTGGAACTCCAGCCTTCCAAAAGAGGTGTGCAGCGTGATTCTGGATGCAGAATGTCTGAGGCCGATTCACACCATCTGCAACATGGTGGAGCCGTCCAGAGAATGTCAGCTGGTGCTGAGACACTTCTTCAACAACTCGGGCGTCTACTGCATCAACGTGTCCATGGCCAACGACGTCAGTTTAGCCGCCACCAGCGCTAAAGTCAACATCAACATGGGTACGCCAAAACACTCCATGAATTTCATTCTCGTGATTGAGAATCCAGCTTTAATCCTGTTTACTCTGTGATAATTGTCTCATTCTTCATGTCAGACTCAGGTTTTTCCTCTTCTGGAACCATTGCCATGGTGTTGGGGGTCCTGGTCCTGGTCCTGGTCCTGGCTGTAGGAGTAGCAGCGTATTCTTACAAGTAAGAACTCTATCTTCACATATCCTGAGGAAATACAAATTATACACAATCTCATTCATTAACTTGATGATATTTTATATTGGACTCAATAAATTCCATTAAAGAGACCAACAACAAATTGATTCCATTAACACGTAGTAATGTGTATCTGAGAGAACATACTAGAGCAGTCGCTTAATCAATTAGTTTCAACTATTACATTAATCATTATTTTGACAATCAATGAATCTATTGATTATTGAAGTGATTCATCCTTTAATAGTTTGGTTCATTAAAATGAGAATTTTCTGCTGAAAAATGACTCAATTATCAAAATAGTTGGCAATTGATGTAAAATTTGAAAACTAATCGATTAATCGACTCATCGTTGCAGCTCTACTGTCATTAAAAGGAAATTTATTCAATAATTCATTGACATTAAAGGTTTGACTGGAGATTTTCAACATTTTCTTGTTTTCAAATGTTCAAACCAACAATGAAATTATCAAGAAAATTAACCTTTATCCTCCATCTTATCTTCTAACACCAGTGGTTAAAGACCCTGAACTGACACAAATTAGACCTTCGCTTGATAAGATTCTTGCTTTTAACCCATAACGATGCTGTTGTTGTTATACTCCACCTACCACTGATTTAAACAACTTGTCTGGGTATTTATTTCCATTGAACAGGCATCTAAAGTCCTATCGGCCCCTAAAAGACGACCTGGTCGCGTCTCCAGCTCCAAAGATCGTCGGCTCTGGATCATCGATGTTCTGGAACCTTCTGACCAGACGAGGAGCCGTGGACAACTGTCCTCTGCTGCAGGACCGGCCGGTCTGAACCAGTTCTACACAAAAACAACATTTCCTAGAATTATACTTTTAAGTAATGCTCTGATTTTTGTACGTATTTGAACTTTTGTAGAACAACAGTTTTATTTCAAACCAACTTTGTAATGTTTTTTTTTTCCAATAAACTTTGCTTTCAAACAGTCGAGTGGTTTTATTTTATTTCATAACATCACTACATCCGTGGTTTCGCTGAGCTACTTTGGGATTATCCAAGATTTTAGCGAGAATCCCTGAACCCACAAAAACACAGCTTCCTTTCTTCTCTGTGTGCAGTCGGCTTATGATAATCACAGATTTCACAACTTGAGCAACATAAGCCGATAACTTTGAAGGTTGGAAACATCCAACCTCAGGTTTCAGCTGAGACTTTAACCTGTTATTTCTCATTAATTACACCAGGGTTCCTGCATAAATCAGATGTAATTAATTGATTTTGATTAATTTAAGGATTTAAGGAAAATGTCTTCGATTTGGTACAATTAGGCCAATATTGAGTATAATTCTTTCATTCTTTTGTCAGATAATTGGTTTATTACATGTGATTTGCTTGATTTTGGTGAATTTGGTCAAGGTCTAAGAAAACAAGACAAAAAAGATGAAAGATCTGAAATTATCTGCCATAAGAATCAGATATTTCTACTCAATATTGGACTAATTGCACCAAAAACAAGATCTTCTCTCTTTTTTGGTAGTTCCGTCAAATATTTGGACATTTTCTTACACAATGACAAAGTGTGGAACTGATTTATTTATGATTATGAAGAATGGAGAATTTATTTATTATTCATGAAGAATTAATAAAAGACAAGAAAAACTTCACATGTCACAGGAATTTTATTTAGAACAAAGCCAAACTTGACATTTTCAGGGGTTTATTTCTGATCAGCCAATCTGGAAACAAACATTTCTGTTTGCAACGTATTCAAGAACACATCACAATCACTGAGTTTCCTGGTTTTTTAGGTGCCCTCGTGTCCCTTTTTAATATTCCTCTCCTTCCTCCTCTCCCTCGCCCTCGATGGAGTCGACTCCCACCTCCTCGTAATCCTTCTCCAGAGCTGCCATGTCCTCTCTGGCCTCAGAGAACTCTCCCTCCTCCATCCCCTCGCCCACGTACCAGTGCACGAAGGCCCTCTTGGCGTACATCAGGTCGAACTTGTGGTCCAGGCGAGCCCAGGCCTCGGCGATGGCGGTGGTGTTACTCAGCATGCAGACGGCCCTCTGGACCTTGGCCAGGTCTCCTCCAGGAACCACGGTGGGCGGCTGGTAGTTGATGCCCACCTTGAAGCCGGTGGGGCACCAGTCCACGAACTGGATGGAGCGCTTGGTCTTGATGGTGGCGATGGCGGCGTTGACGTCTTTGGGCACCACGTCGCCACGGAACAGCAGGCAGCACGCCATGTACTTACCGTGGCGAGGGTCGCACTTCACCATCTGGTTGGCGGGCTCGAAGCAGGCGTTGGTGATCTCGGACACGGAGAGCTGCTCGTGGTACGCCTTCTCGGCGGAGATGACGGGGGCGTAGGTGGCCAGAGGGAAGTGGATACGGGGGTAGGGCACCAAGTTGGTCTGGAACTCCGTCAGGTCCACGTTGA
>CM060480.1:195000-217500 GCA_030544235.1 Lepturacanthus savala | reverse complement strand
TCCACCTCCTCCTCCTCCTCTCCTCCTCCTCTCCTCCTCCTCCTCCTCCTCCTCTCCTCCTCCTCCTCCTCTTCCACCTCCTCCTCCTCCTCCTCCTCCTCCTCTCCTCCTCCTCCTCCTCCTCCTCCTCTCCTCCTCCTCCTCCTCCTCCTCCTCCTCCTCCACCTCCTCCTCCTCTCCTCCTCCTCCTCCTCCTCCTCCAGGGCAGCAGCTGTGAGGCAGGGAGGGTCTGAGCAGCTGCTGCTGAGTGAGGGAGGATGGGAATGCTGGATTCACTGGGAGTGGTCGTCCATGGCATGAAAACGGCTGCACTGCATCCTCCCAACAGAACATGATACCCATCTGTCATTTTAATCTTTATTTTTTAACACAGCTTCTTTATTTAAATCCAACCCGGTCGTCAGATAAGAAGAGCACAGTCCGGTTTTATCGCTTAAACAAATGAGCCTGGACACTTTTTTTTTGTTTAGTGTCCTGATGTGATGCTTCCAGGGTGGAGCTGAAATACCGTCACTATGTGCTGCTCACACATCAATACTGATAAAAACACACATTCATACTGATAAAACACACATTCATACTGATAATAACACACATTCATACTGATAAAACACATTCATACTGATAATAACACACATTCATACTGATAAAAACACACATTCATACTGATAAAACACACATTAATACTGATAAAAATACATTAATACTGATGAAAACACATTAATACTGATAATAACACACATTAATACTGATAATAACACACATTCATACTGATAAAACACACATTAATACTGATAAAAACACATTAATACTGATAAAAATACATTAATACTGATGAAAACACATTAATTCACTACATACATGTGACACTACATACATGTTACACTACATACATGTTACACTATATACATGTTACACTACATACATGTTACACTACATACATGTTACACTACATACATGTTACACTACATACATGTTACACTATATACATGTTACACTACATACATGTTACAATATATACATGTAACACTACATACATGTTACACTATATACATGTTACACTACATACATGTTACACTATATACATGTTACACTACATACATGTTACAATATATACATGTTACACTACATACATGTTACACTATATACATGTTACACTACATACATGTTACAATATATACATGTTACACTACATACATGTTACACTATATACATGTTACACTATATACGTTACACTACATACATGTTACACTATATACATGTTACACTACATACATGTTACACTATATACATGTTACACTACATACATGTTAGACTATATACATGATACACAACATACATGTTACACTACATACATGTTACACTACATACATGTTACACAACATACATGTTACACTATATACATGTTACACTACATACATGTTACACTATATACATGTTACACTATATACATGTTACATTACATACATGTTACACTACATACATGTTACACTACATACATGTTACATTATATACATGTTACACTACATACATGTTACACGACATACATGTTACAATATATACATGTTACACTACATACATGTTACACTATATACATGTTACACTATATACGTTACACTATATACGTTACACTACATACATGTTACACTATATACGTTACACTACATACATGTTACACTATATACATGTTACACTATATACGTTACACTACATACATGTTACACTATATACATGTTACACTACATACATGTTACACTACATACATGTTACACTATATACATGTTACAATATATACATGTTACACTACATACATGTTACACTATATACATGTTACACTACATACATGTTACACTATATACATGTTACACTATATACATGTTACACTACATATATGTTACACTACATACATGTTACACTATATACATGTTACACTACATACATGTTACACTATATACATGTTACACTATATACATGTTACACTACATACATGTTACACTATATACATGTTACACTATATACTTGTTACACTACATACATGTTACACTACATACATGTTACACTATATACATGTTACACTACATACATGTTACACTATATACATGTTACACTACATACATGTTACACTACATACATGTTACACTATATACATGTTACACTATATACATGTTACACTACATACATGTTACACTATATACATGTTACACTACATACATGTTACACTACATACATGTTACAATATATACATGTTACACTACATACATGTTACACTATATACATGTTACACTATATACATGTTACACTATATACATGTTACACTATATACATGTTACACTACATACATGTTACACTATATACATGTTACACTATATACATGTTACACTACATACATGTTACACTATATACATGTTACACTATATACATGTTACACTACATACATGTTACACTATATACATGTTACACTACATACATGTTACACTATATATATGTTACACTATATACATGTTACACTACATACATGTTACACTATATACATGTTACACTACATACATGTTACACTACATACATGTTACACTACATACATGTTACAATATATACATGTTACACTACATATATGTTACACTACATACATGTTACAATATATACATGTTACACTACATATATGTTACACTACATACATGTTACACTACATACATGTTACACTATATACATGTTACACTACATACATGTTACACTACATACATGTTACACTACATACATGTTACACTATATACATGTTACACTACATACATGTTACACTACATACATGTTACACTATATACATGTTACACTACATACATGTTACACTACATACATGTTACACTATATACATGTTACACTACATACATGTTACATTATATACATGTTACACTACATACATGTTACACTATATACATGTTACACTACATACATGTTACACTACATACATGTTACACTACATACATGTTACACTATATACATGTTACACTACATACATGTTACACTACATACATGTTACACTATATACATGTTACACTACATACATGTTACACTACATACATGTTACACTATATACATGTTACACTACATACATGTTACATTATATACATGTTACACTACATACATGTTACACTATATACATGTTACACTACATACATGTTACACTACATACATGTTACACTACATACATGTTACACTATATACATGTTACACTACATACATGTTACACTACATACATGTTACACTATATACATGTTACACTACATACATGTTACACTACATACATGTTACACTACATACATGTTACACTGCATACATGTTACACTATATACATGTTACACTACATACATGTTACACTATATACATGTTACACTACATACATGTTACACTACATACATGTTACACTACATACATGTTACACTAATAATATCATATAATATGATGATTATATATTATTATGGCATCTAGTCTTTAAATGTATTATAACCATTTATCAAGAAATAGTTGTATGAATATGCTGCGTTGACTTAATTACAAGAAGTAAATCCAACATAACTTTTAAAGGTTATTTCAACTTAATTAGAAAAATTTAATCCAACATAACTTTTACAAGTTGTTCCAACATGTTTAATTTAAACATGTATGATCCAGTTTAATGAGGTCGGTACAACTATATTTACAATGATACACTCAACAACACTTTTCTTGATAAATTAGCATATTATAATAATGAAAGTGAGGATAAAATGAAATAGACAATAAAAATATAGAATGTTTTCCTGGACATGCACAGATCTAGAGATTTTAAAATGTAAAATACGGCAACTCAAACATTTCCTGTACAAACACAGTTTGATTTATTGATGTTTTTTTTCTGCTGCTCTTTTTATTTTAGGAAGCTCCACATTCATCAAGCTTATTATTTCTGTCCCTGGCAACCGTTGCCGAGGGCTTTTCCTTGTTGTTAGCAACCAAAGGTGATAACTGTTTGCTGTGCCGCCATTATCCCACGTTACAGGCCTTATTTATGGCCTTTCTTAGGAAATAACTGCATGTTTAAGATGGGAGCTACTGCTGCACACATCTAGTTACAGCTCTGGAAAATAATAAGGAACCACTGCAGTACTTTTCTGTGAAATCAGCACCTCTACATGTATTCCAGTCATTCTATTCCAGCATTTCTGCTGGATTCCAACACATCAACACCTCGTTCTCCTTAAAGAGGAACCAGGATGGAATAAAGTCACCAACGACTGTGGAGAACATGAAAACTGGGATTAACAATAAGGCTTCATGCACCAAATATTGATTTCTGAGCTCTGCTTTGGTGATAGCAATGATAAATAAATGTTGTAAATGATCAAATTTGTGTTTGGAATTTGGGGAAAATGTTTATTATTATTATTAATATTATTAATATTATTATTACATTGGATGCAAATACAAAATATTAGCATATATTGTAAATTGTACGTGTGTGTGTGTGTGTGTGTAATACAGTGGAATAATACTGTAATAATATATATATATATATTAATATATAATAAATATAATATATATAATAAATATTTGGATATATTTGGGTTATTTATTTATTATTATATTTAAAGGGAAATAAATGATGTAGCATAATAATGTTGTAAAGAAATAAAATTTTAAAAATGAAAAAATAATTTTTTATTTTTTTAATGTTTTAAAATTCAGTGCTTGACCTTGGACTTTGCATAGTAAAAATTAAAATTAATTAAAATTAAATTTAATTATTTGTGTAGTAAAAATCAAAACAAGGTTAATTAAAATAATAATAAATAAGAAATAATGTAGTAAAAATCAAAACAAGGTTAATTAAAATAATAATAAATAAGAAATAAATAAGTAGAAAAATAACACATCAATGCAACATTATTCAGTGATAAGGGGATGTAATTATGGCATTTTCCAAGTCAATATTAAAAAATAATAAAAATTAAAACATATCAACATATCACATGTTTCACATTCTGCTATTATAAATTATTATTATTTATATTAAATTATATTTACATATTTATAAGTAGGAAAATCAGAAAAAAATGATCTTGTTCTTTTTTTATTTCACTGTCTCTTTAACAACAAATGATCTGGAGCTGCTGCATCTTTGTGCTGCAGAGACCACGCCCGGCATCATCTTCATCATCATCTTCATCATCATCTTCATCATCATCTTCATCATCCTCACCACCACCACCACGGCATCTTTACACGTCGTGTTATTAAAATAAAAGCAGGACACTCTCATGCTGTTACTGATCACTTATTTTCCTCATTAACAGCATTTTTTAGGGTTTTTGGGGTAAAAGGAGGCGTCTGGGCCTCAGATCCACATCCCCCACCCAGGGGCAGCTGCAGTGGAGCCGGGTCACGTGACCATGGGGATAAAGGCGGTCTCTATGGAAATGAGGCGGTATCCAGGCAACTCCGTTATTCATCGCTTAGCGACCGTTAAGTCTGGGCTGAGGAGGATGGGGGTTGGGCGTCTGGTGGCCTACATGTTCCTCCACGGCTGAACTGGACACTTTGACCTGTTTTACCCACAAAGACGGAGGAATAACAGGAAAATAGAAGGAAACCAGAGGTTTAATCCACAGCTTCATTAAAATACTGTGATTTTAAAAATGTGACTTCATATAGGACATTATTCAGATTATAGGGTCAATAATACAAAAATAATGATTAGGGCTGCAAGTAGTGACTATTTTGATAGTTGATTAATCTGTGGATTGTAGAAAATGAGTAAAACATAAATTAAAGCTGAAGATTCAACCTAAAGTGTCTTTTTTGTCCAAAGATCATCAGTTTATTATTATAGAGACTAAAGAAACCAGGAAATAATCAGAGAAGAGAAGCTGGAACCAGAGAATTTACACATTTTTCAACTGCAACAATTAATCAATGAATTTCCATCAATCACATTGATCAACTATTCTGATAATGGATCATTTTAAGAAAAAAATCAGAATCAGCTTCATACCTGTGTCTATATAAAGAATAAAACAATATATATATATATAAAGATATCAAAATATATCATATAACATGTATGTAACATGTATGTAGTGTAACATGTATGTAGTGTAACATGTATGTAACATGTATGAATAGTTTTATTATGTAAAGTGTTTAAATAGTAGTTACTATATATAATGACATGTAGGTAATCTGTTGCCTTTCTGTTGTGAATAACATGAACTGTTATTGATAAGTTGATCAATCAGTTGATCGATCAGTTGATCGATCAGTTGATCGATCAGTTGATCGATCAGCCTGATTTAATCAACTTAAATCTACATTTAATCCTAAATATTCATTGTTTGAGCACTGTCCCAATTTAAATAAATAAAAACAGCTGACATGTTGGGAGACAATGAGACCGCAGCAAAAATGACTCAAATCTGTTATCAGAATAGTTATTGATTAATGTGATCACCATCAATTAATCGATTATTGGACTATTTGCTGCATCTCTACTCTTATTAAAACAGAATCCAGATGAAATCATCCACGTTGAAAATAAAAAACAGCTCATGATTCATATGAAGCTTATTTACTGGACAGAACATCTCATCACTCAGAAAAAGTCAACATGTGCTGATCGATCGTCCTGATTGATTAGGGGCAGGTGTTCAGACATCAGTCACTTCATGTATGAAACCTATAGATCAAAGAAATAATCGATATCATTCTCATGTAAAAAGCTTTTTTTTATTTGATCTGTTAAACATTCAGTTTATAGTGTAATGTGTGGATTCTGGTCCTGGTCCTGGTTCTGGTCCTGGTTCTGGTCCTGGTTCTGGTCCTGGTTCTCCAGGTTCTGGATCAGGAATTACGCAGCACTTTTCCTTCCCGACCCGGAGCCGCCATGCTCGCGGCGGGACGTCTGGACGTCGGGTGGGGTTCTGCGGGGCGGGCCGTGCGGGGACAGACCCGCACAGCCAATGAGGAGCCGCGGCGTCAGGGCCTGACGGGGCTCCGGCCAATGGCGGCGCAGCGGCCGCCGGCTCCGGGGTCCGCAGCCGCCATAAAAAGCGCGTCCGTGCCCGTGTGCGCCATTATCACTTACATCGACCCCCTAAACCGTCGAATTGTAAGACTCCACGTCCAGGAGACCCGCAAACTCTACAAAATGGTAAGAACAACCTTATCGAAGATGCGGCGAATGTGCGGGATGAAGGCGCGTGCGGGGCTTCCGCTTTCTTTTAGGGATTTAGGGATGTGCGCGTGCGTAAAGATGCAGGGAGGAATAAGAGTTGGAATTAAGAGTTATTATAAGATCAGTTCTATCGGGAAAACGTGTTTGAGACAAACAGGATTTAATGTGCGGGAGATGCGGGATTTATAGGCGGAACAAAAGCGGCGTTCAACACATTCAGAGGTTACGGTGCGTGGTCACCGTGAACAATGAAGGGATTCAGTGCAGCCGCAGAATGTGCTGCGTCATCATCTTCATCATCTTCATCATCTCCTTCATCTCCTTCATCCTGGTCTTCATCACTATTTCCCAGCGCGGTGGTGGGTGAACGGAACGCGGGTTTTCCCCCGCAGGGAGGATGCAGCAGACCCCCCCCCCCAATACACACACACACACACACACACACACACACACACACACACACATAGAAACTGAATCCGCAGCGTGGCTCCGCATTAATATGGATGAATGTCAGTAACAGAGAGTTCAGAAGCTGCAGCTGCTGCTGATTCATGTTCTAAAAACACGTCAAACCTCCTGATTGATGAACTTGTTGCCTAGCAACGGCAGCTCCGGACGTGACTCGACGTTTCTGGAAGGGGTCCAGAGGCGGCCTCTGATTGGCTGCTGCTCCTCAATTAAAAAAAACAATAAACAACGAAGAGTTAAAATGACTCAACATTTATTGTGAAGGACAGAAGCTTCTTGTTAAATTCTGTATTAAAGGTGCAGTATAAGATTAATGACTTTACAGAAATGAGATATAATATTCATAAATATGTTCTATATAATTCACTCAAAATAAAATTTGTGTTTTTATTACTTCAGATTTAGGTCTTTTTATTTACAGGGGGCGCTAATATGCTAATTTTTCAGTATTAAAGATGCAGTGTGTAAGATTTAGTGACAGAGTGACTTTTCAAGAATATAATATTAAGTATGTTCTAATGAGTAATTCAATAAATAAAAAGTGTTTTTATGACTTTAGATTTAGGTGTTTTTATATCACAAAGGCAGCCGCCATGTTGTCCACCATGTTTCTACCGTAGCCTTTAATGGACAAACCTGTCAGCAGCTTAACTCAGTTGGTTGAAGTTTCCAAACTCACCACTAGATGGTGACAGAGGCTAAAAACAGAACCTTTAACCTCTGTTACATAGCGCTGCCATATGGCAACAATTATGTTGGTTCAATATAACAATAAAACATATAAAATCCTTGTTTTACTGTTTACTCTTTTACTTTGAAGGTTCAAAAAGTAATCACATTATATGACCAGGAAATATTGTTTTCATTCCTTTTTACATGGACTGACAGGAATCATCTGAACTTCCATTTGTTGCAGCAGGTGCATTCTGGGCTAAAATTAGATGCAATAGAGGGTTAAATTACAAGTTTTTCCTTCTTCTTTTAAATTATTTCAAGTTACACCTGCTGTACCGCCTCCAACAGACAGGGGGAGCGACTGAATGCCAACTTCTAGTTCACCACCTATCGATTAGGATTTAGATGAGAAATCCCAAATGAACAGGTGAATAACATCTTGTTGTTTTCTGTCCACAGCGTGAGTGCATCTCCATCCACGTTGGTCAGGCCGGTGTCCAGATCGGAAACGCCTGCTGGGAGCTCTACTGTCTGGAACATGGCATCCAGCCTGATGGACAGATGCCCAGCGACAAGACGCTGGGAGGAGGAGACGACTCCTTCAACACCTTCTTCAGCGAGACCGGAGCCGGCAAACACGTCCCCAGAGCCGTGTTCGTGGACCTGGAGCCGACCGTGATCGGTAAAAAACCCTCAGAAATACAGATGGTGGCTTCTTAGACCCCCCAACTACATGAATCCATGTATTATCTAGATAAAAAATGTCCTTCTACATGCCAGTTCGATTGACAAATATCTCAGAACACACTGAGACCTCAACACGATCTGCCAAAAGGCCGCAATACCATGCCAGGCCGGTAGTGGCCAATGAACAAATTTTCCAATACCCACATACCTGAAGTTGTTTCTGATTGGACCTTGTCTCCTCAGATGAAGTCCGCACCGGGACCTACCGCCAGTTGTTCCACCCCGAGCAGCTGATCACTGGTAAGGAGGACGCCGCCAACAACTACGCCCGTGGACATTACACCATCGGCAAAGAGATCATCGACCTGGTTCTGGACAGGATCCGTAAACTGGTGGGTAACTGGACATCAGGACGGGATAATTCCTGGTAAATAATCTCTGACATTTATTGACCACGTCTCCCTGTGTGTCTTCAGGCGGACCAGTGCACCGGCCTCCAGGGCTTCCTGGTGTTCCACAGCTTCGGAGGTGGTACCGGTTCTGGTTTCACCTCCCTGCTGATGGAGCGTCTGTCCGTGGACTACGGCAAGAAGTCCAAGCTGGAGTTCTCCATCTACCCGGCCCCCCAGGTGTCCACGGCGGTGGTGGAGCCCTACAACTCCATCCTGACCACCCACACCACCCTGGAGCACTCCGACTGCGCCTTCATGGTGGACAACGAGGCCATCTACGACATCTGCCGCAGGAACCTGGACATCGAGCGTCCCTCTTACACCAACCTGAACCGGCTCATCGGCCAGATCGTGTCCTCCATCACCGCCTCCCTCCGCTTCGACGGCGCCCTCAACGTGGACCTGACGGAGTTCCAGACCAACTTGGTGCCCTACCCCCGTATCCACTTCCCTCTGGCCACCTACGCCCCCGTCATCTCCGCCGAGAAGGCGTACCACGAGCAGCTCTCCGTGTCCGAGATCACCAACGCCTGCTTCGAGCCCGCCAACCAGATGGTGAAGTGCGACCCTCGCCACGGTAAGTACATGGCGTGCTGCCTGCTGTACCGCGGCGACGTGGTGCCCAAAGACGTCAACGCCGCCATCGCCACCATCAAGACCAAGCGCTCCATCCAGTTCGTGGACTGGTGCCCCACCGGCTTCAAGGTGGGCATCAACTACCAGCCGCCCACCGTGGTTCCTGGAGGAGACCTGGCCAAGGTCCAGAGGGCCGTCTGCATGCTGAGTAACACCACCGCCATCGCCGAGGCCTGGGCTCGCCTGGACCACAAGTTCGACCTGATGTACGCCAAGAGGGCCTTCGTGCACTGGTACGTGGGCGAGGGGATGGAGGAGGGAGAGTTCTCTGAGGCCAGAGAGGACATGGCAGCTCTGGAGAAGGATTACGAGGAGGTGGGAGTCGACTCCATCGAGGGCGAGGGAGAGGAGGAAGGAGAGGAATATTAAAAAGGGACACGAGGGCACCTAAAAAACAGGAAACTAATTATTCCATTTTCTCTAAACTACATTCCAAACAGAAATGTCATTTCAGTGCAAAAATTTGGATGTTGATAGGTTGGGTCAAGACGAGACGTCATCAGGTTGTAGTTTGAACGTAGGATGGAGGTTAGAACTGGAGGCCGAGGAAGATTCAACCGGACACGAAGGCACTAATTAAACAGGGAAACAATTACTTTAAATTACCTCTCAAAGGCATTCCAAAAACAACGTTTGTCTAGCAAATGTCCGTTTGGCTTTGTTCTAAATAAATTTCCTGTGGCATATGAAGTTGTCTGTGTGTTATTTTATAAGTGAATGGTTGTCACTAATAAAATGGGATTTCTGTTGTCGATAAAGTTGAATCAGCTGGAGAAAACAATAAAAAAAATAAATTCTTCAATAAAACATAAAATGTCTCACACACAACATTATAATGATAATTTAAATACAAGATGTGGTCACAACCTCAGTTATGACTTGTTGTTCCTCATCCCAACCACCACCAGGGGGCTATATATATATATATACATATATATATATATATATATATATATATATATATATATATATATATATATACACTCAGCAGCCACTTCATTAGGTCCACCATGCTAGTAACGGGTTGGACCCCTTTGTCTTCAGAACTGCCTCAATTCTTGGTGGCATAGATTCAACAAGGTGCTGGAAGCATTCCTCAGAGAGTTTGGTCCATATTGACATGATGGCATCACACAGTTGGTGCAGATTTGTCGGCTGCACATCCATGATGTGAATCTCCCGTTCCACCACATCCCAAAGATGCTCTATTGGATTGAGATCTGGTGACTGTGGAGGCCATTTGAGTACAGTGAACTCATTGTCATGTTCAAGAAACCAGTCTGAGATGATTCCAGCTTTATGACATGGAGCATTATCCTGCTGAAAGTAGCATCAGAAGTTGGTACATTGTGGTCATAAAGGGATGGACATGGTCAGCAACAATACTCAGGTAGGCTGTGGCGTTGCAACGATGCTCAATTGGTACCAAGGGGCCCAAAGAGTGCCAAGAAAATATTCCCCACACCATTACACCACCACCACCAGCCTGAACCGTTGATACAAGGCAGGATGGATCCATGCTTTCATGTTGTTGACGCCAAATTCTGACCCTACCATCCGAATGTCGCAGCAGAAATCCAGACTCATCAGACCAGGCAACGTTTTTCCAATCTTCTATTGTCCAATTTCAATGAGCTTGTGCAAATTGTAGCCTCAGTTTCCTGTTCTTAGCTGAAAGGAGTGGCACCCCGCGTGGTCTTCTGCTGCTGTAGCCCATCTGCCTCAAAGTTGGACGTACTGTGTGTTCAGAGATGCTCTTCTGCCTACCTTGGTTGTAACAGGTGGTTATTTGAGTCACTGTTGCCTTTCTATCTATCATCTATCATATTTTTATATTTATGAACCCAAACAAGAGAAAAAACTTTATAATTAATATTTGGAATAATTAGAAAAAAATCCTAAATAACTGCTAAAAACATTTTTAGACTTGTTTTGCCTTATAACTCTTTATTATAAAGTCTTCTATATATAAAGGAACATGCATGAAAATTGGTTTAAATATCAGAATGATAAAATCGTTCTGATATTTAAACCACTGCTGTATAGAACTGAATAAATAGGAATAAACTGCATTAAAATAATCCCTTTTATTTCCCAGGAAACAGTTTGTAGACACATCAGAATAGAACAGAATATTTCAGCCATTTCAAAGTAATTAACTGTTAAATCTCCAGAATTTGTAAAAGATGCTGCAAGAGCTTAATATATATAATATATATATATATATATTATATATATATAAATATATATTATATTTTAATACGTTTGAATATATTTTAATATGTTTGAATACATTTTAATAGTTTTTAATACGACAGACATATAATCCTCTTCCCACATAACTCACCATCTTAGAAAAGCTTTCAGCCCTCAGCTTTTATAGAAATGAACATTACATCATCTTTATTGTTTTAAAGATTATTTAGTGAAAATGATAAATGACACTGACGAATATTTACTGTAAACAAATAAATAGAAGAGTCATGGGAGAATAAACTGATTATTTAATAGATTTAAATAATAATAATAATAATAATAAGTGGAATAAACTTCCAGTGTAAATGTGATTATTTAATAGATTTAAATAATAATAATAATAATAATAATAATAATAATAATAATAATAATAATAATAATAATAACAACAATAATAATAATAATAATAATAATAGTGGAATAAATGTGATTATTTAATAGATTTAAATAATAATAATAATAATAATAATAATAGTGGAATAAATGTGATTATTTAATAGATTTAAATAATAATAATAATAATAATAATAATAAGTGGAATAAACTTCCAGTGTAAATGTGATTATTTAATAGATTTAAATAATAATAATAATAATAATAATAATAACAATAATAATAATAATAATAATAGTGGAATAAATGTGATTATTTAATAGATTTAAATAATAATAATAATAATAATAATAACACATACATGTGGTCGTGTTGTTTAAAGTTAACAACAGGTCTGATCTACTGCAGAAAACTAACACATTTAATAGATTTATGTCACATCAAAAAGACAATGAACCTTAAAAATAAACTCAACCTCAACATATGAAATCAAAGAAAATAGATTTTATAATAGAAAATGTAGAAGGAGATTCCTGTCTGCATATGACATATTATTATGAAGCTATATTCTCAGTGATGTATGATGTTTTGGGCTATAAATACATCTGAGGTCTAATTAGGATGTTGTATTAACATCTTATAAAACATCTTGTATTAACATGTGTAAACTCTTGTCTTTACTTCTTCTTTCATTTTTTTTCTATAATACATTTTCTTCTTTACCTTTTTTCTCATTTACGTTAATTTCCCTCAATGAAGTTACTCTGCTCTTAATGAAATCTCATCTTAGTGATAACTAATGATCATTTTACACGTTTTTAAAAAAATATTAATTGTGTTAATCCTAATTGAACAAGAAAACATGATAATTATGAAATAATGGCTGAATTCATATGTGCTGAGGAAACTGATTAAATATCAGCAATGAATATGAATATTTTTATACCATATTATAATGTTATAATATATTAATATTCATCATATAAGGATTCCAGTTAGTAATAGATGATGATTGTATTAGTGTTGCACTGTGACGTTATGTTGGATGATGAAACCATTTGTTGATGTGAAATCATTGAAAAACAAACTAAATGGTAAAAAGTGAAGCATCTTGTAGGATTTGGATCCATCTGGTGGTGATGATGTTCTGGAGGAAAAGGTCAAAACAAGGTCAACGCTGTTTGTTTTCACCACGTCTGGCTTCATTTGCTCCTCAGCAGCTTAAAATGATTAAAGAATTAAACAGTTCATCTGTTGGTGTGTGAGCGTCTGTGCTACGTTAACATGATTCAGATGAGTTATTGAGACTGAATGTTTGATTTATGGGACTGGGTCATGTTTATTTTGATGATGAAGCTGATTTTTATGACTCTGGTTGTTTGTGGACAACAAATAAACAGCACTGTCATGCTGCATCAGCAAATGTTCTTATTTCAATCAACAAGTTCTGCAATATTGGAAACTTATTTTGAAAATGTGATTTTATTCTACTGCAGAAAGTAAATGAGTAAACATACTCAACTATTTTACATTTATAGAATTAGAAATGAAGGACTTTTAATTATTTGTAATTGAGTGTTTTACACTATTGTATTTTTACTTAAGTAAAGTCTTGAATGCTTCTTAAACCACTATCTATTATAACATAAAATAGGAAAACATGCTATTAAAGTTTAGTTATGTTGTAAAGATAAATGTGTAGTAGATTTAATAAACAACAAAACATTTCTCTATGACATTCATGCTGCATTCAGGTAGTATTAAAATAATCAGAATGAAAAACACCGACCGGGAAATGCACGTTAACGCCCCCTCATTTCGGAACAGCAACTCAGTAAGTTTAATATAAACCTGGAAACTGCCATCATGTTATTTAGACGCTCTGAATAATACAATACGACTCATATTCTTTGTAACGACCATGTTGTTTCTACAAAGCGGATAAACACAACGAAGTCGAAGGAACCACTTCCTAACGCTGAAAATAGACTTCCGAGGAGCCACTGAATGCATCACCTTTGTCCGTTATGCCTGTAGCCATGGTTACGCCCACTTTCCACGCGCTCGTGGCGGGCCGACGATGACGATGTTTGTTTTAGCCAATGGGAAAGAGGCACACGTGACTCTTCCAACCAACGAGAATCAGCGGCTCTTTTCTCCGTTATGAAAGTATAAATAAGCCCGCTCATCTGAAACTCGGCAGTTGCTTCTTACACAGGACCCATAAAGGCCTTTTTGTGAGAGCCAACGTCCACTTTCTTTATAAAATTTATAATATTCAAACACTTCTCCAAGAAAAATGGTGAGTATAAAACGTTATTTCAAATTTATCATGTACTTATTGATGTGTTATGCATTTATAACCACATTTTTTACTAGTTCTATGCTGAGACCTCACGTGGCGCCTAAATGAATGGTAGAATTAATCACCTACAGTTTGGATTTAATCCAAAAAAACATTTACGTGCAGGATTGTTCATCAAAAATTGAACCTTGATATAAATTTACTGAAACGTTAAACTTAATAGTTGGTGAGTTTTATTGAATATAAACCTTTTACAGCCTAAATTCAGACTGAGTCGTGTGGTAGCATTAGCAGCCAGTTTCCGGTTTTCTCTTCCGGTCTGCACGAGACTGTGTGTGCTTTCATCCTGAAACATTCCTGTGGTGATGCCTGGTATTTATAAAACTGCAACCACAGGCTTTTCCCAAACAAAACCTATTCACTAAAAGCTTTGCAGGGGTTTTATGTCTAATCTTTCACGTTGGACGTGGTTTCAGGTCCTACTGATATGACACAACTACGGCTGTGGTTTGTACTTAAAAACAACATTTCAACACAGAACTTGAGGTGTTTTGTCTTTTCAGGGTGTAAATGGATGCACAGAATGTGCTGAACTCAAGCTGATGATTTGATTATATAAAAGATCAATGCAATAATCTACATCAGTGGAGTTAAACTCACTTTGATGCTGGGTCACGTCAGGTTTCGTTCAAAGGACCAATTATAAAGATCATATATATGTATCTATGTATTATTATTATTATTATATATGTTATTATAGTAGATAATTGCCTCTACTCATAATAGTACCAGAAAGTAATGACAGTACTTCAACAAAGGAAAATAAGGAAAAACAGAAACTTTCCTGTTTTTAAACAACCTTCGTGACCGATTGAGAAAAAGATGTTGGAGTTAACGAAGTCGTACAAAGACAGGTGGCGGCTCAGATTTGGCCCCCGGACCATGGGTTGGACACATATGACCTATATGTTTTCTGTCCACAGCGTGAATGCATCTCCGTGCACGTTGGTCAGGCCGGTGTCCAGATCGGAAACGCCTGCTGGGAGCTCTACTGTCTGGAACATGGCATCCAGCCTGATGGACAGATGCCCAGCGACAAGACGCTGGGAGGAGGAGACGACTCCTTCAACACCTTCTTCAGCGAGACCGGAGCCGGCAAACACGTCCCCAGAGCCGTGTTCGTGGACCTGGAGCCGACCGTGATCGGTAAATGTTGAAACATAAATATTGTAGTTGGACAATTATGTCAATGTCAGTTAAATCTTCATATAATAACATTTTTTTACAGATGAGGTGCGTACTGGGACCTACCGCCAGCTGTTCCACCCAGAGCAGCTGATCACCGGTAAGGAGGACGCCGCCAACAACTACGCCCGCGGACACTACACCATCGGCAAAGAGATCATCGACCTGGTTCTGGACAGGCTGCGTAAACTGGTGGGAAACTTTAAAAATGTCAAAAATCTCAAAATCAATGAGGGAAACAAGGCTTCACTACAGTGATCCAGAACAATAGATTCATGTCATGGATTCCTCATTCATACCTGACTATTGTTATATGTATATTAATGAAGCGTAGACTGCCCTGATGCCCTGGTGTAAGCTCATTATTTCAGAATGGAAAAGGTCGTTGTAAATCTGTGATATAATCAATGAGCTGTTCTACAAATCCTCTCATCAGCAGAGTGGAAAGTTTCCAGTTGAACTGAGTTTCCTCCTCCACATTAGGGTCAATTAGAGGGACAAGTTTCCATTATATCGATGTTTGTTCTTCCTGAGGCTGCAGCTACATGTCCTCATTACTGCTGTTTAGGGATTATATATTTAGGGTTTTAGATTCCTTTATTATCATTCAGATGTTACATCAGAGATGTTCTCCACAACAAGATTATGATGCACAACAAGAAAACAGCTGGATAAATATCTTAACGATAAAAAGAATAAAAATATAAAACATTATAAAAAACAGATCAGAGGAAAAGTAGACAGTATAAATATGTAATAAATAGATAATTATAAAGATATTAAACAAGATATTAAAAAAAGAAGGAATCTATAAAATGTGTGTGTTCCTTTTCTTCAGCCACATTATTATTCATATTTATTCTGGTGGAATATAAATCCACACAATCAGATGAAGTGAAGCTGCAGCACTACAATCATGGTTGTCCTTTATAAACCTTTGTAAGTGAGTTAAACTCTGGTACCAAGTTTTTTATGCTTGCACCACATGACATTTTTGACTTTATCCTCAAATTTTTTAACTGCACGTAAATCTCTGACATTTATTGACCACGTCTCCCTGTGTGTCTTCAGGCGGACCAGTGCACCGGCCTCCAGGGCTTCCTGGTGTTCCACAGCTTCGGAGGTGGTACCGGTTCTGGTTTCACCTCCCTGATGATGGAGCGTCTGTCCGTGGACTACGGCAAGAAGTCCAAGCTGGAGTTCTCCATCTACCCGGCCCCCCAGGTGTCCACGGCGGTGGTGGAGCCTTACAACTCCATCCTGACCACCCACACCACCCTGGAGCACTCCGACTGCGCCTTCATGGTGGACAACGAGGCCATCTACGACATCTGCCGCAGGAACCTGGACATCGAGCGTCCCTCTTACACCAACCTGAACCGTCTGATCAGCCAGATCGTGTCCTCCATCACCGCCTCCCTCCGCTTCGACGGCGCCCTCAACGTGGACCTGACGGAGTTCCAGACCAACTTGGTGCCCTACCCCCGTATCCACTTCCCTCTGGCCACCTACGCCCCCGTCATCTCCGCCGAGAAGGCGTACCACGAGCAGCTCTCCGTGTCCGAGATCACCAACGCCTGCTTCGAGCCCGCCAACCAGATGGTGAAGTGCGACCCTCGCCACGGTAAGTACATGGCGTGCTGCCTGCTGTACCGCGGCGACGTGGTGCCCAAAGACGTCAACGCCGCCATCGCCACCATCAAGACCAAGCGCTCCATCCAGTTCGTGGACTGGTGCCCCACCGGCTTCAAGGTGGGCATCAACTACCAGCCGCCCACCGTGGTTCCTGGAGGAGACCTGGCCAAGGTCCAGAGGGCCGTCTGCATGCTGAGTAACACCACCGCCATCGCCGAGGCCTGGGCTCGCCTGGACCACAAGTTCGACCTGATGTACGCCAAGAGGGCCTTCGTGCACTGGTACGTGGGCGAGGGGATGGAGGAGGGAGAGTTCTCTGAGGCCAGAGAGGACATGGCAGCTCTGGAGAAGGATTACGAGGAGGTGGGGACGGACAGCGTGGGAGACGAGGAGGATGAAGGAGAAGAGTATTAGTCTCTGAAACGTTGTCTGAGCTGTGCCTTTTGTCAAAAATAAAGCTGTGTCAACTGTCTATTCTGTTGTTTGGGGCTAAATTCTACTGGACAGACACTGATGAGCTGTCAGATTATTTTACTCAGAGCACTGGTCACTTTTATAAAATGTCATTTGTCAGCTTTGCTAAAATTCTACAGGTCAGTTTATGAAGACAGAATTAATACTAGTAAATGAAATATTCCAGTAACTAGTGGAGTAACTCATCTTAGAAGCTTGTGCTGTTTAAAATGATATTAATCACTTAAGTCAGGCCTATTTATCAGTTTCCTGCTCTAAATGATAATTAATGTTGAATATCTCTACAACCACAAAAATGATTGAACCTAAACCTGGAATCAGAACAAATCTACATGTGAGGTGAATAGAAAGAGTCAGAATCTATTTATGTTGATGTTAGACAATATTGAAAAAATAGATCTACTACAGATAGAAATACTTTATTTAAAAGTTAAAACAAAACCAAACTGAACCAAATGGGAGAAAAAACTAAGTTGAATTGAAATAAGCTAAATTATCTGCAATGAAGAATTCACAGTTCAAAGGTCAATTATTAGTCCATAAAATGATAAAAACCCCACTGAGGATCATTAAAGAACATGAAGAATATATTCTGATGTTTAAAAAGGAGCCAATTAAATAATCACATAATAATAAATTAAATATGTAAATAGTCTCTACTACTGATATTCTATTAAACTATTGTCTTATAGTATTGATGATGTGGATATTAATGATATATATTGATGCTGTAACAGTAACATTGGGTTTTATTACAGATCAAATACTTTATTGATGGAGCTGAGGTTTTTATTGGGATTAATAAATAAACTCAATGATGAACCTGGATCAGGAGGATTAGGATTTTAATTAGTTTTCTTAATTAAATGGTGAAAAACATGCCAGAAACATGGTAATTACTAAAAGAATGAGTGTTTCCATGGTGATAGTTTTTGGCACTGAAACGTCCTCCCAGTGGTCACTAGTGGTACTGCAACAACAAATTAAAACTAATATTCCCGTCGACGTCAACAGTAAACGAGTCCAGGACACCACCAGCTACAAGCCTGTTAATGACTGACCTTTGGATTTCATACTTTTAATTCATGGACATTTGATCCGTTAAAACCTTTCTAACGGCCAAAAAAGCCCCGGAAAAGTCTCTATTCCCAGCGTGACGTCACAGCTGTGTCTCGGGAGCGAGGACATTTTTTAAATATTGAATTATTTATTTTATTTATTTTCATTAGGACGTTTTTTTATGTGCAATTTACACGTTCTCATCGCCCCCGGGGATGATGGGAGGCCCCAGAGCATCATGGGAGGTGACTCTACTGCGCAGTCTCTATGGGCCACATAACGCGGAAGTGAGCAACTTCTATTTAAATGAATGGCGGGCATTTTTCAGTCCGGTATCCAGTTGTATAATACACCTATGAGGGAAAACCAGGAGCCAATCAGCTGTCAGCCTGACATGCCGCCTAGCTGTGACGTCACCATGGTAACTAACGGCTCGCCTGCATGTCCTATGATGTAGATGACGTCACCAACGGTCAAACAGTCCAGAGAGAAGAGAGGGGGTTGAACTCATGGACATATAGGGTTATATATATATATATATATATATATATATATATATATATATATATATATATATATATATATATATATATATATATATATATTTCTTTTTAAATCTATATTTGGAGGATCCTGCTGCTCCTCCGGTTCCAGTCACTCAGGGGCAGTGATGTTCAACCAATGTCTGAATCTGCACCAACAAAGAGAGAAATAACAGGAAACTAGTGGAGTTTAATCAATTAACATTTACAGCATCACACACGTCACTATTAATTTATATTTACTGAGTAAAGGCTGAGAAGAAGGGAGGAATAACCTGGTCTGCTTTAAAAGAAGGAGGTATTCACAGAGAGGAGGAGGAGCAGGAGGAGGAGGAGCAGGAGGAGGAGCAGCAGGAGGAGGAGCAGGAGGAGGAGCAGGAGGAGGAGCAGGAGGAGGAGCAGGAGGAGGAGGAGCAGGAGGAGGAGCAGGAGGAGGAGCAGCAGGAGGAGCAGCAGGAGGAGCAGGAGGAGGAGCAGGAGGAGGAGGAGCAGGAGGAGGAGGTGCAGCAGGAGGAGGAGCAGGAGGAGGAGCAGGAGGTGCAGCAGGAGGAGGAGCAGGAGGAGGAGGAGCAGGAGCAGGAGGAGGAGCAGGAGGAGGAGCAGGAGGAGCAGGAGGAGGAGGAGGAGCAGCAGGAGGAGGAGGAGCAGGAGGAGGAGCAGGAGGAGGAGGAGGAGCAGGAGGAGGAGGAGCAGGAGGTGCAGCAGGAGGAGGAGCAGGAGGAGGAGGAGCAGGAGGAGGAGGAGCAGGAGGAGGAGCAGCAGGAGCAGGAGGAGGAGGAGGAGGAGCAGCAGGAGGAGCAGGAGGAGGAGCAGGAGGAGCAGGAGGAAGAGGAGCAGCAGGAGGAGGAGGAGGAGCAGGAGGAGGAGCAGGAGGAGGAGCAGCAGGAGGAGGAGCAGCAGGAGGAGGAGGAGCAGGAGGAGGTATTTGATGGTGTAGAACAGGTGTTGTTTATAAATACTTTTACTTTTATAAATACTTTTACTTTTATAAATACTTTTACTTTTATAAATACTTTTACTTTTATAAATACTTTTACTTTTATAAATACTTTTACTTGGTTCTGCAGCGACTGGATCTCGTGCATCAGGAGCTGAGTTAAAGACGTGTGTGTAACATAATCACTGTTTCATCGGTTTCATCTCCACCAACTGTCATAACAGATCACACCTTCCAATCAGATCATTTCCTGGGTTCCCCGCCCATCTCCTCACCTGCAGCATCTCCTCACCTGCAGCGTCTCCTCACCTGCAGCATCTCTTCACCTGCAGCATCTCTTCACCTGCAGCGTCTCCTCACCTGCAGCGTCTCCTCACCTGCAGCATCTCTTCACCTGCAGCGTCTCCTCACCTGCAGCGTCTCCTCACCTGCAGCGTCTCCTCACCTGCAGCATCTCCTCACCTGCAGCGTCTCTTCACCTGCAGCGTCTCCTCACCTGCAGCATCTCTTCACCTGCAGCATCTCTTCACCTGCAGCATCTCCTCACCTGCAGCGTCTCCTCACCTGCAGCATCTCCTCACCTGCAGCGTCTCCTCACCTGCAGCATCTCCTCACCTGCAGCATCTCTTCACCTGCAGCATCTCTTCACCTGCAGCATCTCCTCACCTGCAGCGTCTCCTCACCTGCAGCATCTCTTCACCTGCAGCATCTCTTCACCTGCAGCGTCTCCTCACCTGCAGCATCTCTTCACCTGCAGCATCTCTTCACCTGCAGCGTCTCCTCACCTGCAGCATCTCTTCACCTGCAGCATCTCCTCACCTGCAGCATCTCCTCACCTGCAGCATCTCCTCACCTGCAGCGTCTCCTCACCTGCAGCGTCTCCTCACCTGCAGCGTCTCACCTGCAGCGTCTCCTCACCTGCAGCATCTCCTCACCTGCAGCATCTCCTCACCTGCAGCGTCTCCTCACCTGCAGCGTCTCCTCACCTGCAGCGTCTCTTCACCTGCAGCATCTCCTCACCTGCAGCGTCTCCTCACCTGCAGCATCTCCTCACCTGCAGCATCTCCTCACCTGCAGCATCTCTTCACCTGCAGCATCTCTTCACCTGCAGCATCTCCTCACCTGCAGCATCTCCTCACCTGCAGCATCTCTTCACCTGCAGCATCTCTTCACCTGCAGCATCTCTTCACCTGCAGCATCTCCTCACCTGCAGCATCTCCTCACCTGCAGCATCTCTTCACCTGCAGCGTCTCTTCACCTGCAGCATCTCCTCAGTATATCTCAGCATATATCCTGGTTCACTTGATCTCCAGATTCCTGCCTCTCGTTGGATCTATTTTCCTTCTGATCTCCTGGTTTTGACTAAACTTCTTTTCCTTTAAACCTGTTTTCTGAGTCGTGCTTTTGGGTTCGAGACTTTGTTCCAGCCTTGACAGTGAGACAAAAACTGAAAAATGACACAATCACATGTTGTAAAAGTCTTTTTAATTTAATTTTTGTAATTATGAGGTTTGGCAACACAAATACATGTTTTAAATTCAGCAGCTAAAACCAACTCTACATTATACACAGACTTTTATACCAAGACTGCT
>CM060480.1:185000-190000 GCA_030544235.1 Lepturacanthus savala | reverse complement strand
ACATTAAACCCGTCATCAAGGACTAAACACGTCATCAAAGATTAAACACGTCATCAAAGATTAAACACGTCATCAAGGACTAAACACATCATCAAGGACTAAACACGTCATCAAAGATTAAACACGTCATCAAAGATTAAACACGTCATCAAAGATTAAACACGTCATCAAAGATTAAACACGTCATCAAACATTAAACACGTCATCAAAGATTAAACACGTCATCAAGGACTAAACACGTCATCAAAGATTAAACACGTCATCTAGGACTAAACACGTCATCAAGGACTAAACACGTCATCAAAGATTAAACACGTCATCAAAGATTAAACACGTCATCAAAGATTAAACACGTCATCAAAGATTAAACACGTCATCAAAGATTAAACACGTCATCAAAGATTAAACACGTCATCAAAGATTAAACATGTCATCAAACATTAAACACGTCATCAAGGACTAAACACGTCATCAAACATTAAACATGTCATCAAGGACTAAACACGTCATCCAAGATTAAACACGTCATCAAAGATTAAACACGTCATCAAAGATTAAACACGTCATCAAAGATTAAACATGTCATCAAACATTAAACACGTCATCAAGGACTAAACACGTCATCAAACATTAAACATGTCATCAAGGACTAAACACGTCATCAAAGATTAAACACGTCATCAAAGATTAAACACGTCATCAAAGATTAAACACGTCATCAAAGATTAAACATGTCATCAAACATTAAACACGTCATCAAGGACTAAACACGTCATCAAACATTAAACATGTCATCAAGGACTAAACACGTCATCAAAGATTAAACACGTCATCAAAGATTAAACACGTCATCAAAGATTAAACACGTCATCAAAGATTAAACACGTCATCAAGGACTAAACACGTCATCAAGGACTAAACACGTCATCAAAGATTAAACACGTCATCAAAGATTAAACACGTCATCAAAGATTAAACACGTCATCAAAGATTAATCACGTCATCAAAGATTAAACACGTCATCAAAGATTAAACACGTCATCAAGGACTAAACACGTCATCAAGGACTAAACACGTCATCAAAGATTAAACACGTCATCAAGGACTAAACACGTCATCAAGGACTAAACACGTCATCAAAGATTAAACACGTCATCAAAGATTAAACACGTCATCAAAGATTAAACACGTCATCAAGGACTAAACACGTCATCAAAGATTAAACACGTCATCTAGGACTAAACACGTCATCAAGGACTAAACACGTCATCAAAGATTAAACACGTCATCAAAGATTAAACACGTCATCAAAGATTAAACACGTCATCAAGAACTAAACACGTCATCAAAGATTAAACACGTCATCTAGGACTAAACACGTCATCAAAGATTAAACACGTCATCAAGGACTAAACACGTCATCAAAGATTAAACACGTCATCTAGGACTAAACACGTCATCAAGGACTAAACACGTCATCAAAGATTAAACACGTCATCAAAGATTAAACACGTCATCAAAGATTAAACACATCATCTAGGACTAAACACGTCATCAAAGATTAAACACGTCATCAAGGACTAAACACGTCATCAAGGACTAAACACGTCATCAAGGACTAAACACGTCATCAAAGATTAAACACGTCATCAAAGATTAAACACGTCATCAAAGATTAAACACGTCATCTAGGACTAAACACGTCATCAAGGACTAAACACGTCATCAAAGATTAAACACGTCATCTAGGACTAAACACGTCATCAAAGATTAAACACGTCATCAAGGACTAAACACGTCATCAAAGATTAAACACGTCATCAAGGACTAAACACGTCATCAAAGATTAAACACGTCATCATAGATTAAACACGTCATCAAAGATTAAACACGTCATCAAGGACTAAACACGTCATCAAAGATTAAACACGTCATCAAGGACTAAACACGTCATCAAGGACTAAACACGTCATCAAAGATTAAACACGTCATCAAAGATTAAACACGTCATCAAAGATTAAACACGTCATCAAGGACTAAACACGTCATCAAAGATTAAACACGTCATCAAGGACTAAACACGTCATCAAAGATTAAACACGTCATCAAAGATTAAACACGTCATCTAGGACTAAACACGTCATCAAAGATTAAACACGTCATCAAGGACTAAACACGTCATCAAAGATTAAACACGTCATCAAGGACTAAACACGTCATCAAAGATTAAACACGTCATCAAAGATTAAACACGTCATCAAAGATTAAACACGTCATCAAGGACTAAACACGTCATCAAAGATTAAACACGTCATCAAAGATTAAACACGTCATCAAAGATTAAACACGTCATCAAGGACTAAACACGTCATCAAAGATTAAACACGTCATCAAAGATTAAACACGTCATCAAGGACTAAACACGTCATCAAAGATTAAACACGTCATCAAAGATTAAACACGTCATCAAAGATTAAACACGTCATCAAGGACTAAACACGTCATCAAGGACTAAACACGTCATCAAGGACTAAACACGTCATCAAAGATTAAACACGTCATCAAAGATTAAACACGTCATCAAACATTAAACGCGTCATCAAAGATTAAACACGTCATCAAACATTAAACGCGTCATCAAAGATTAAACACGTCATCAAACATTAAACGCGTCATCAAAGATTAAACACGTCATCAAGGACTAAACACGTCATCAAGGACTAAACACGTCATCAAACATTAAACACGTCATCAAAGATTAAACACGTCATCAAACATTAAACGCGTCATCAAAGATTAATCACGTCATCAAGGACTAAACACGTCATCAAAGATTAAACACGTCATCAAGGACTAAACACGTCATCAAGGACATGTTTAAAGGAGATTCTGGTTCTGGTACTGACCTGGCTGGTAGAAGGTGGGGGACAGGTCTTTGGCGACCAGTCTGGCGATGCTGGACTCTCCATTCGAGGCCTGAGCTGCCTGGTCTGCTCCGTCTGATTTGGCCTTAGCGTGAGCCGTCCTGAATCGGAGAAGAACACAAACCACCGATCTGTTATCAACACGTCTAATTCTGGTTTTAATGTCATCAACATGTCTAATTCTGGTTTTAACGTCATCAACACGTCTAATTCTGGTTTTAATGTCATCAACACGTCTAATTCTGGTTTTAACGTCATCAACACGTCTAATTCTAGTTTTAATGTCATCAACACGTCTAATTCTGGTTTTAATGTCATCAACACGTCTAATTCTGGTTTTAATGTCATCAACACGTCTAATTCTGGTTTTAATGTCATCAACACGTCTAATTCTAGTTTTAATGTCATCAACACGTCTAATTCTGGTTTTAACGTCATCAACACGTCTAATTCTAGTTTTAATGTCATCAACACGTCTAATTCTGGTTTTAATGTCATCAACACGTCTAATTCTGGTTTTAATGTCATCAACACGTCTAATTCTAGTTTTAATGTCATCAACACATCTAATTCTGGTTTTAATGTCATCAACACGTCTAATTCTAGTTTTAATGTCATCAACACGTCTAATTCTGGTTTTAATGTCATCAACACGTCTAATTCTAGTTTTAATGTCATCAACACGTCTAATTCTAGTTTTAATGTCATCAACACGTCTAATTCTGGTCTCGCTGTTAAACAGGAAGTCGCTGTAACTTCAGACTTTGTCCGATCTGCAGCTAAATGTCTCATGTTTCATAACACACCTGCACCACCAGATTAACTCAGGGTCACAGCGCCGCCTGCTGCCAACAGGAAGTAGTTATTTCTGCTGCTTGCAGCTTTAATTATTCCTTATATTTTCTTAAAGTGACAGCAGCTGTTTTTTTTTTGTTTCCCTGCTGTTGAAGCTCCACATCAACACGGAGAATAATAATAATGAATCATAATGATGACTCTGTGGAAACTTTACACGCTGCTGCTGTAAATAGCGTCAGGAGGTTCCCCCTGGAACTATTAGAGACCCCTGAGGTTTCCTGCTGAAATAGAAGAGCAACTCTCCAACCTGCTGCAACATACATGACGATAATTACACTTAAACCACTGGTTAAATGCTATAATAGCAGCAGCTGCTGTTACACAACAAGCTCCTTGGTGCAGTAAATTATATGTTTGCACACTACAAGAAATAAGAATTACAGATATTCTGTTTGTCTATAAATCTGACAATTATACATATTTATCTTTTTCTTAATTTTAATAATGAAAAACTTAACTTTGCATTGTGCTGTATATATATATATATATATATATATATATATATATATATATATATATATATATATATATATATATATATATACATATAATATACAGTAATCTGTACTGAGTCTTAAATAAATCTTGTAAATCTTTTCTTCTCCTTCACGTCTCAGTGTTTTTTAATCGTCTGTTTTCTGTCTCTGAGGCTCAGATTCTGTCGTTCTGGAATGTGTCACTGGATCTTTGTGGAGGGTCCTGTTCAAGTGTGTGTGTGTGTGTGTGTGTGTGTGTGTGTGTGTGTGTGTGTGTGAGGCATAAAGACAGCAGGAGTGTGAAACAGTGATGTAGTTTCTATAAAAAGACGACCAAAATGTCTCGGGGTGTAATTAAATCAATTTGTAAAATACACACATATTAAACGTCTAATTGAAACCTTGTTATTCAACATAACGTCATTTATCTGATCTCTAATCTCGTGTATATAGAATAAAGTTTTTATGTGGTGTAACCCTAAAAACCCGTGATAGTTTAACTCTTAAACAGGTTCTAATGAAATAAAAACACATGATAGCAGCTGGTTTTAGATCCGATAAATGTTAAATATATAAATAAATAGATGTTAAATATTTAACATCTTTAGTTACAACATTTGACATTTCAGGTCAAAAATCACATGATTTTTGAAGTTTAAATAACATGAAACCAACATGAACACAACAAAAACATTTCAGGCTCAATGAATGATTCTAAAACTGGATTTCAACAAGTTTTTGA
>CM060480.1:120000-180000 GCA_030544235.1 Lepturacanthus savala | reverse complement strand
TTGGGGACGTCCTGCTGCAGGACGGTGCCGTTGCTGTGCTCGCTGCGCAGCGAGGTCAGTGAGGTGCGGAGGGGGGAACGGACCACCGCCGCCATGCCGTACGGAACGCTCTGACGAACGCCGTAACCATGACGCATCCCACCCGTAAACTGACCCTGGAACGTACCTGGTGACGCCAGAAAAACAGGAGTTACTCTCCTCAACCACGGCATCGTGGTTTAGTTGCTACTGCAGATGAGCAGAAACTAAACGGCTGTTTGACGCCAGAAAATGAAACATCTGCTGTTTCTATTTTTAATTTCAAGCTGGGCTGAAAACAACTAATTACATTTACTTACATTATATAGAGGAGCTTTATGAGTTTTTAAGTAGTTTTTAGTACTTTTACTTGAGTACATTTTGACCCAGGTACTTTACTCAATTGTAAAATTAAACTGATGCACAATAATAAAACAATCTGCTGGAAATTAAAGAAGATTCTGCAGCATTTTATCAATGGATCAATGATGGAAACAGGAGACAGAAGATAATAAACACTGAATTATCAAGAGGAAAGATAATTAAATGTAAACAAGTACTTCTACTCAAATTATATTTTCAGTGAAATACTTTTTAATATTTATTGAGTATACACTCAGCGGCCACTTTATTAGGTCCACCTGTCCAACTGCTCGTTAACACTTAATTTCTAATCAGCCAATCACATGGCAGCAACTCAGTGCATTTAGTCATGTAGACATGATCAAGACAATCTCCTGCAGTTCAAACCAGCATCAGTTTGGGGAAGAAAGGTGATTTGAGTGACTTTGAACGTGGCATGGTTGTTGGTGCCAGAAGGGCTGGTCTGAGTATTTCACAAACTGCTGATCTACTGGGATTTTCACACACAACCATCTCTAGGGTTTACAGAGAATGGTCCCAAAAAGAACAAATATCCAGTGAGCGGCAGTTCTGTGGGTGGAAATGCCTTGTTGATGCCAGAGGTTGATGCCAAGGTAGGCAGAAGAGCATCTCTGAACGCACAGTACGTCCAACTTTGAGGCAGATGGGCTACAGCAGCAGAAGACCACGCCGGGTGCCACTCCTTTCAGCTAAGAACAGGAAACTGAGGCTACAATTTGCACAAGCTCATTGAAATTGGACAATAGAAGATTGGAAAAACGTTGCCTGGTCTGATGAGTCTGGATTTCTGCTGCGACATTCGGATGGTAGGGTCAGAATTTGGCGTCAGCAACATGAAAGCATGGATCCATCCTGCCTTGTATCAACGGTTCAGGCTGGTGGTGGTGGTGTAATGGTGTGGGGAATATTTTCTTGGCACTCTTTGGGCCCCTTGGTACCAATTGAGCATCGTTGCAACGCCACAGCCTACCTGAGTATTGTTGCTGACCATGTCCATCCCTTTATGACCACAATGTACCCAACTTCTGATGCTACTTTCAGCAGGATAATGCTCCATGTCATAAAGCTGGAATCATCTCAGACTGGTTTCTTGAACATGACAATGAGTTCACTGTACTCAAATGGCCTCCACAGTCACCAGATCTCAATCCAATAGAGCATCTTTGGGATGTGGTGGAACGGGAGATTCACATCATGGATGTGCAGCCGACAAATCTGCACAAACTGTGTGATGCCATCATGTCAATATGGACCAAACTCTCTGAGGAATGCTTCCAGCACCTTGTTGAATCTATGCCACGAAGAATTGAGGCAGTTCTGAAGGAAAAAGGGGTCCAACCCCTTACTAGCATGGTGTACCTAATAAAGTGGCCGCTGAGTGTATATTTTCTGTAGCTTTTCCACCAACTCGTCACTTTAATCTCTTTACTCCAACCTGCCTCTTTATTATTTTATGTATAGCTGTTTATAGTTTTATTAGTTGTATTGTAGATATTTTACTATGTTTATTTATGTGTACACTTTATAGTGAAGCTTTAAATCTCAGTGTATAATGACAGTAAAGGCTTTCTATTCTATTCTATTCTATTCTATTCTATTCTATTCTATTCTATTGAAGATGGAGAATGGACATGAGGGATCTATTAACTACTAACTGTCTCCCAATAATAATAAAAAATCAAATGAATAATCGTGTGTAAATGGGTCAGAACTGGATCAGGTTCATCTGAATATTAGAATTTAATGATGTGAACTGATGAACAGACATGACCCAAACCAGATACTGTCCCCAGATACCGACCAATCAGCTGGATCGGATATCGGATGAAAGAGGCTGATCCAGTGTTCTGATCCAGTCACGCATCTAGTTACTGTGATTCTATGTTTGCTGGTTACGTCAGAGCAGCACAGCATGTTAGCAGCATGCTAGCAGCATGTTAGCAGCATGTTAGCAGCATGTTAGCAGCGTGTTAGCATTATGCTAGCAGCCTGTTAGCAGCATGTTAGCAGCATGTTAGCAGCGTGTTAGCAGCGTGTTAGCATTATTCTAGCAGCGTGTTAGCATTATGCTAGCAGCATGTTAGCAGCGTGTTAGCAGCGTGTTAGCAGCATGTTAGCAGCATGTTAGCAGCATGCTAGCAGCATGTTAGCAGCGTGTTAGCAGCATGTTAGCAGCGTGTTAGCATTATGCTAGCAGCATGTTAGCAGCATGCTAGCAGCATGTTAGCAGCATGCTAGCAACATTTTAGCAGCGTGTTAGCAGCATTCAAGCTGACAGTAACATGGAGCCACCACTGGACCAAGTCATTTGGAAACATCTAAACTTAATAAACTGACATCTACAACGTGAACATTGTGAGGGAGATAATAACGTTGATAAATAAACAACAACTCTGACGTGTCCCAGACTCTAAACGACGCTAACAAGCTGCTACTGAAGGATGTTTATCACAGGGAGAAGTTCTGAGTCGAGGGAACGTGTTGGTCTGATGAATCAATGCTTCATCTTCACAGTAGCAACAGAACACCAGGTAAAAAAACTAAAGAAAGTCCAGCACAAAACAGAAAAAAGAGGCAAAAAACATCAAAATAAAACATATTCCTGACTGGATGTAGCAGACTTCTTTTCCTGGTCCTAACCCTCCTTCATATAACCGGAGGTAGCGCGTATGTTTGGAGCCCGTTGACTGTAGACCACCACGACTGAACTGACCAATCACAGCCCTGGAGGAGCTGAACTGACCAATCACAGCCCTGGAGGAGCTGAACTGACCAATCACAGCCCTGGAGGAGCTGAACTGACCAATCACAGCCCTGGAGGAGCTGAACTGAACAATCACAGCCCTGGAGGAGCTGAACTGACCAATCACAGCCCTGGAGGAGCTGAACTGACCAATCACAGCCCTGGAGGAGCTGAACTGACCAATCACAGCCCTGGAGGAGCTGAACTGACCAATCACAGCCTTTGTAGTTCACGTCCCCGTGGACCTGCCAGATAAACATCTGCATCGCCCCGTTTCCTGTTTCTATCACTTCAATAAATTCACTCTGTTTCTCTATCAAACTTTTCTTATTAACGATGATTAAAGAGTAACAGCTCATAATAAACTAATCACTTTGATACAGACAGGAATTGTTGCGACTGTTCCAAAAAGTTGTTCATTATTTTTTTATTTAATTATTAATTCCAGTATAATAAAAGAAGCAAAATAATGTTTCACCTCGTTAGTAGACATGAAAAATAAAGTTTACTGGAGCTTTACATATGAATTTGGCTGAAAAGACTCATCCACCTTAACATCCATGTTAAAGGAGGGATTCAACCTCATGTCCACACAACAGTTCATTCATTCATCAGTTCGTTCGTTCAACAGTTCCTTCATCAGTTCATTCATTCATCAGTTCATTCAATCAACAGTTCATTCAATCAACAGTTCATTCATTCATCAGTTCATTCAATCAACAGTTCATTCATTCAACAGTTCATTCATTCATCAGTTCATTCATTCATCAGTTCATTCATTCATCAGTTCATTCATTCAACAGTTCATTCATTCATCAGTTCATTCATTCATCAGTTCATTCAACAGTTCATTCAACAGTTCATTCATTCATCAGTTCATTCATTCATCAGTTCATTCATTCATCAGTTCATTCAACAGTTCATTCATTTATCAGTTCATTCAATCAACAGTTCATTCATCAGTTCATTCATTCAACAGTTCATTCAATCAACAGTTCATTCATTCAACAGTTCATTCATTCATCAGTTCATTCATTCATCAGTTCCTTCATCAGTTCATTCATTCATCAGTTCATTCAATCAACAGTTCATTCATTCAACAGTTCATTCAATCAACAGTTCATTCATTCAACAGTTCATTCATTCAACAGTTCATTCATTCATCAGTTCATTCATTCAACAGTTCATTCAACAGTTCATTCATTCAACAGTTCATTCAATCAACAGTTCATTCATTCATCAGTTCATTCATTCATCAGTTCATTCATTCAACAGTTCATTCAACAGTTCATTCATTCATCAGTTCATTCATTCATCAGTTCATTCATTCAACAGTTCATTCAACAGTTCATTCATTCAACAGTTCATTCAATCAACAGTTCATTCATTGAACAGTTCATTCATTCATCAGTTCATTCAATCAACAGTTCATTCAATCAACAGTTCATTCATTCAACAGTTCATTCATTCAACAGTTCATTCAATCAACAGTTCATTCATTCATCAGTTCATTCATTCATCAGTTCATTCAACAGTTCATTCATTCAACAGTTCATTCATTCAACAGTTCATTCATTCATCAGTTCATTCAACAGTTCATTCATTCAACAGTTCATTCATCAGTTCATTCATTCAACAGTTCATTCAATCAACAGTTCATTCATTCATCAGTTCATTCAACAGTTCATTCATTCATCAGTTCATTCATTCAACAGTTCATTCAATCAACAGTTCATTCATTCAACAGTTCATTCATTCATCAGTTCATTCATTCATCAGTTCATTCATTCAACAGTTCATTCAATCAACAGTTCATTCATTCAACAGTTCATTCATTCATCAGTTCATTCATTCATCAGTTCATTCATCAGTTCATTCATTCATCAGTTCATTCATTCATCAGTTCATTCATTCAACAGTTCATTCATTCATCAGTTCATTCATTCATCAGTTCATTCAACAGTTCATTCAACAGTTCATTCATTCATCAGTTCATTCATTCATCAGTTCATTCATTCATCAGTTCATTCAACAGTTCATTCATTCATCAGTTCATTCAATCAACAGTTCATTCATCAGTTCATTCATTCAACAGTTCATTCAATCAACAGTTCATTCATTCAACAGTTCATTCATTCATCAGTTCATTCATTCATCAGTTCCTTCATCAGTTCATTCATTCATCAGTTCATTCAATCAACAGTTCATTCATTCAACAGTTCATTCATTCAACAGTTCATTCATTCATCAGTTCATTCATTCATCAGTTCATTCATTCAACAGTTCATTCAACAGTTCATTCATTCAACAGTTCATTCAATCAACAGTTCATTCATTCATCAGTTCATTCATTCATCAGTTCATTCATTCAACAGTTCATTCAACAGTTCATTCATTCATCAGTTCATTCATTCATCAGTTCATTCATTCAACAGTTCATTCAACAGTTCATTCATTCAACAGTTCATTCAATCAACAGTTCATTCATTGAACAGTTCATTCATTCATCAGTTCATTCAATCAACAGTTCATTCAATCAACAGTTCATTCATTCAACAGTTCATTCATTCAACAGTTCATTCAATCAACAGTTCATTCATTCATCAGTTCATTCATTCATCAGTTCATTCAACAGTTCATTCATTCAACAGTTCATTCATTCAACAGTTCATTCATTCATCAGTTCATTCAACAGTTCATTCATTCAACAGTTCATTCATTCATTCAACAGTTCATTCATTCATCAGTTCATTCAACAGTTCATTCATTCAACAGTTCATTCATCAGTTCATTCATTCAACAGTTCATTCAATCAACAGTTCATTCATTCATCAGTTCATTCAACAGTTCATTCATTCATCAGTTCATTCATTCATCAGTTCATTCATTCATCAGTTCATTCATTCAACAGTTCATTCATTCATCAGTTCATTCATTCATCAGTTCATTCAACAGTTCATTCAACAGTTCATTCATTCATCAGTTCATTCATTCATCAGTTCATTCATTCATCAGTTCATTCAACAGTTCATTCATTCATCAGTTCATTCAATCAACAGTTCATTCATCAGTTCATTCATTCAACAGTTCATTCAATCAACAGTTCATTCATTCAACAGTTCATTCATTCATCAGTTCATTCATTCATCAGTTCCTTCATCAGTTCATTCATTCATCAGTTCATTCAATCAACAGTTCATTCATTCAACAGTTCATTCAATCAACAGTTCATTCATTCAACAGTTCATTCATTCAACAGTTCATTCATTCATCAGTTCATTCATTCAACAGTTCATTCAACAGTTCATTCATTCAACAGTTCATTCAATCAACAGTTCATTCATTCATCAGTTCATTCATTCATCAGTTCATTCATTCAACAGTTCATTCAACAGTTCATTCATTCATCAGTTCATTCATTCATCAGTTCATTCATTCAACAGTTCATTCAACAGTTCATTCATTCAACAGTTCATTCAATCAACAGTTCATTCATTGAACAGTTCATTCATTCATCAGTTCATTCAATCAACAGTTCATTCAATCAACAGTTCATTCATTCAACAGTTCATTCATTCAACAGTTCATTCAATCAACAGTTCATTCATTCATCAGTTCATTCATTCATCAGTTCATTCAACAGTTCATTCATTCAACAGTTCATTCAATCAACAGTTCATTCATTCATCAGTTCATTCAACAGTTCATTCATTCATCAGTTCATTCATTCAACAGTTCATTCAATCAACAGTTCATTCAATCAACAGTTCATTCATTCAACAGTTCATTCATTCATCAGTTCATTCATTCATCAGTTCATTCATCAGTTCATTCATTCATCAGTTCATTCATTCATCAGTTCATTCATTCAACAGTTCATTCATTCATCAGTTCATTCATTCATCAGTTCATTCAACAGTTCATTCAACAGTTCATTCATTCATCAGTTCATTCATTCATCAGTTCATTCATTCATCAGTTCATTCAACAGTTCATTCATTCATCAGTTCATTCAATCAACAGTTCATTCATCAGTTCATTCATTCAACAGTTCATTCAATCAACAGTTCATTCATTCAACAGTTCATTCATTCATCAGTTCATTCATTCATCAGTTCCTTCATCAGTTCATTCATTCATCAGTTCATTCAATCAACAGTTCATTCATTCAACAGTTCATTCATTCAACAGTTCATTCATTCATCAGTTCATTCATTCATCAGTTCATTCATTCAACAGTTCATTCAACAGTTCATTCATTCAACAGTTCATTCAATCAACAGTTCATTCATTCATCAGTTCATTCATTCATCAGTTCATTCATTCAACAGTTCATTCAACAGTTCATTCATTCATCAGTTCATTCATTCATCAGTTCATTCATTCAACAGTTCATTCAACAGTTCATTCATTCAACAGTTCATTCAATCAACAGTTCATTCATTGAACAGTTCATTCATTCATCAGTTCATTCAATCAACAGTTCATTCAATCAACAGTTCATTCATTCAACAGTTCATTCATTCAACAGTTCATTCAATCAACAGTTCATTCATTCATCAGTTCATTCATTCATCAGTTCATTCAACAGTTCATTCATTCAACAGTTCATTCATTCAACAGTTCATTCATTCATCAGTTCATTCAACAGTTCATTCATTCAACAGTTCATTCATCAGTTCATTCATTCAACAGTTCATTCAATCAACAGTTCATTCATTCATCAGTTCATTCAACAGTTCATTCATTCATCAGTTCATTCATTCAACAGTTCATTCAATCAACAGTTCATTCATTCAACAGTTCATTCATTCATCAGTTCATTCATTCATCAGTTCATTCATTCAACAGTTCATTCAATCAACAGTTCATTCATTCAACAGTTCATTCATTCATCAGTTCATTCATTCATCAGTTCATTCATCAGTTCATTCATTCATCAGTTCATTCAATCAACAGTTCATTCATTCAACAGTTCATTCATTCATCAGTTCATTCAACAGTTCATTCATTCATCAGTTCATTCAATCAACAGTTCATTCATTCATCAGTAGTATCGGATCGGTATCAGATATTGATTGATATGTTCAGTCCATGGATCAGTATCAGATATTGATTGATATATTCAGTCCATGGATCCGTATCAGATTGGATCAGAAAAACCTGGATCGGTACATCACTAATTACACTAATCAACAACTATTTAAAAAAATCAATTAATTAATCAACAAGAGAATTTAGACATTCTCTTCTTAAAAATGACTCAAATTGATTATTTAAATAGTTATTAATTAATATAATAGTTGTGAACTAATGGATTAATTGTTGCAGTTCTAATTGTATATTACTATTTTAACTGTTACATTAATTATTACATTAACTGCTACATTGACTATTAAATTAACTATTACATTAATTATTCTATATAATATTATAACATAATGGATCGTGGTGAATATAATAATAATATAATAATTCCTCCTGAACAGCTGACTCATCAGTAAAGTGTCTGTGTGGTTTATAGCAGCAGCAGATGTCAGATGTAATATTAGCCCTGTTTCCATGCTAGCTGCTATGCTAGCTGCTAGCTGTCAGTCTGATCCACACATGTCAGTTTCAGCATGTGACTCCATCCAAGCATTAATGAAACTCACTCTATAAATACCACAAATAAAACACAGGCTAGTTTCACACAGGCGTCTATAGCCAGGGCATGGTGTTAGCATGGTGTTAGCATGGTGTTAGCATGGTGTTAGCATGGTGTTAGCATACTGATGCCGCTAATAGGCATTAAACACAGAGTCCAGCTGGTGTCGTTAGGTTAGGGTTAGGTAAATGAACCTCCAACCACATGGATTCATGAAACGTTCATCCAAGGTTTTAGGATTAATCCTGACAGAATCGTTCATGAATGAAACGTGTCCAGATATAAATCTGTGAATTACTGACTGAAAAGAGTTGGTGAAATATATTTTAATCCAGAAACTAAAACTGTCTAACAACTGTTCTGATAATCGATCGATTATTATAACGATTAATCAATCAGTAGTTTGGTTCAATAAATGGTTTTAATGTGGATCAAAGATGAAGATTCAACCTAAAATGTCTTTTTTTGTCCAAAGATCATCAGTTTATTATTATAGAGACTAAAGAAACCAGGAAATAATCAGAGAAGAGAAGCTGGAACCAGAGAATTTACACATTTACTGATTAATCAATGACTCTAATTGATTAATCAATTATTAAATAGTTGCCTATTAATGTGATAGTTGTCAACTAATCGATTAATCATTTAATCGTTGTAGCTCTAATTGTTTATTGGTAATATTCTGAATGAAGTACTTTTTCAAGTAACTGTGTATTTTTACTCACATTTTTTTTATTTACACATTAAAGCTGCATAAAAACATTAAAACATGATTTATTGAATAAATTATTCACCAGAATATAAAAGTAGTTGTTCACTAACATCAACTACAACATAAATGATAAAATCCAATAACAGGATGTAGAATAATAATAAAACTTGTAATAAAACTTATAATAAAACTTGTTGTTTAGCTACAAGAACAAATATGAACTGAAGAACTTGAATTCTTGAAGGTAAAATTCTTTTTTTCTACTTTATATTTTTCTCCACTTCATTTATCCAGTTTGCAGAATAAGATTTGAAAAGCATATGATTTTATTATAAGACCTATTATAAATAGCTATATTAGATATGATGTAATGTTATAGTAAGTTTGACCAACAGGACATTTTTATTATGATTTGAACATTTTATCTACGTTTGTTCTTATAATACTTGTTTTTCCTGTTTTTCCTTGAGTAAAGAACAGCAGAGTCAGGAAATGTCTGTTCTACAATCAGCTTTGATCTTTTTATCCTTGTTTGATTAGATTTGACAATAAAGTTTAGCCCAGCGGTTCCCAACCTAAGGGTCGGGCCCCTCCCAAGGGTCAGCAGATAAAGGTGAAGGGTCAATGATGATGAGATGAACCTAACCCTAACCCTAATGAGAAGAACAAACAAAGGGTTAGGGGTTAGGGTTAGTGTTAGGGGTTAGGGTTAGTGTTAGGGGTTAGGGTTAGTGTTAGGGGTTAGGGGTTAGTGTTAGGGGTTAGGGTTAGGGTTAGTGTTAGGGGTTAGGGTTAGGGGTTAGGGTTAGTGTTAGGGGTTAGGGTTAGTGTTAGGGGTTAGGGGTTAGTGTTAGGGGTTAGGGTTAGTGTTAGGGGTTAGTGTTAGGGGTTAGGGGTTAGTGTTAGGGGTTAGGGTTAGTGTTAGGGGTTAGGGGTTAGTGTTAGTGTTAGGGGTTAAGGTTAGTGTTAGGGGTTAGGGGTTAGTGTTAGTGTTAGGGGTTAGGGGTTAGTGTTAGGGGTTAGGGTTAGTGTTAGGGGTTAGGGGTTAGTGTTAGGGGTTAGGGTTAGTGTTAGGGGTTAGGGGTTAGTGTTAGGGGTTAGGGTTAGTGTTAGGGGTTAGTGTTAGGGGTTAGGGTTAGTGTTAGGGGTTAGTGTTAGGGGTTAGGGGTTAGTGTTAGGGGTTAGTGTTAGGGGTTAGGGTTAGTGTTAGGGGTTAGGGTTAGTGTTAGGGGTTAGTGTTAGGGGTTAGGGTTAGGGGTTAGGGGTTAGGGTTAGTGTTAGGGGTTAGTGTTAGGGGTTAGGGTTAGTGTTAGGGGTTAGGGTTAGGGGTTAGGGGTTAGGGTTAGTGTTAGGGGTTAGTGTTAGGGGTTAGTGTTAGGGGTTAGGGTTAGTGTTAGGGGTTAGGGTTAGTGTTAGGGGTTAGTGTTAGTGTTAGGGGTTAGGGTTAGGGGTTAGGGGTTAGTGTTAGGGGTTAGGGTTAGTGTTAGGGGTTAGGGGTTAGTGTTAGGGGTTAGGGTTAGTGTTAGGGGTTAGGGTTAGTGTTAGGGGTTAGTGTTAGGGGTTAGGGTTAGGGGTTAGGGTTAGGGGTTAGGGTTAGGGGTTAGTGTTAGTGTTAGGGGTTAGTGTTAGTGTTAGGGGTTAGTGTTAGGGGTTAGGGTTAGTGTTAGGGGTTAGTGTTAGGGGTTAGGGTTAGTGTTAGGGGTTAGTGTTAGTGTTAGGGGTTAGTGTTAGGGGTTAGGGTTAGTGTTAGGGGTTAGGGTTAGGGGTTAGGGTTAGTGTTAGGGGTTAGGGTTAGTGTTAGGGGTTAGTGTTAGGGGTTAGGGTTAGGGGTTAGGGTTAGGGGTTAGTGTTAGTGTTAGGGGTTAGTGTTAGTGTTAGGGGTTAGTGTTAGGGGTTAGTGTTAGGGGTTAGTGTTAGTGTTAGGGGTTAGTGTTAGGGGTTAGTGTTAGTGTTAGGGGTTAGTGTTAGGGGTTAGTGTTAGTGTTAGGGGTTAGTGTTAGGGGTTAGGGTTAGTGTTAGGGGTTAGTGTTAGGGGTTAGGGTTAGTGTTAGGGGTTAGTGTTAGTGTTAGGGGTTAGTGTTAGGGGTTAGGGTTAGTGTTAGGGGTTAGTGTTAGGGGTTAGGGTTAGTGTTAGGGGTTAGTGTTAGGGGTTAGGGGTTAGTGTTAGGGGTTAGGGGTTAGGGGTTACTAACTCTTGAAGTTTAGAGGTCAAACTGTTTGTTGCAGCTGTTAAAACTCATGAAGATGAAATTTTACATTAAAAGGTTGAAAACACATTGAACTGAATTTAAAAGCTGTTTTATTGTCCATGAAGTCAAATCTGCAGCTAAAGCTTCAGATAAATGTCAACATTTCTCTTTGGAATCAGCAACAAATGATGGTTTTGATGTTGGATTAATTCACTGATTATTGACAAATATTCTGATAATCGATTAATCTATTGATTATTGAACAGTTAATTGATCAATAATCTGGTTCATTAAATGGTTTTAATGTGGATCAAAGATGAAGATTCAACATAAAATGTCTTTTTCTGTCCAAAGATCATCAGTTTATTATTATAGAGACTAAAGAAACCAGGAAATAATCAGAGAAGAGAAGCTGGAACCAGAGAATTTACACATTTACTAATTAATCAATGACTCTAATTGATTAATTGAATTTTAAAATAGTTGGTGATTAATGTGATATTTGGAAACTAATTAATAATCGGTACAGTTTTAATTTTGAGGTTGGACATTTCTGACTCAAACTGATTAATCACTTACTGTAATAGTTTTCAACTAATCGATTAATAATTGATTGTTTATTGGTAAAGTTTTGAATGCGATACTTTTTCAAGTAACTGTGTATTTTTACTCATATAAACATGTGGTTGTTTTGTAACATATTGAATAAATTAAACCACGCAGCTGTATGTACTGCAGTAATAGTACTAGTACTACTACTAGTACTAGTACTAGTACTACTACTAGTACTAGTACTAGTAGTAGTACTAGTACTAGTACTAGTAGTAGTACTAGTACTAGTAGTAGTACTAGTACTAGTAGTAGTACTAGTACTAGTAGTAGTACTAGTACCAGAGACTTCTCACCTCCATCAGCGTAGGTTTCTGTTCCGTATCCGTCCTGCAGCCCGTTATTCCAGGTTCCTTCGTACTTGGCTCCGCTGCCAACACTGACCCTGACTCCGTATCTGCCTTTGAAGCCATGCGTCCACTCTCCTTTATAAATCCAGTGTCCTTTGGTTTCTGTTCCGAGGCCGTGACGCTTCCCCTGCGACCAGTAGCCCTCGTAGGTGTTCCCGCTGGGCCAGGTGTAGACCCCCACCACCTCGAACCCGTAGTTCCAGGACCCGGAGAACTCGCCCTGGCCCTTGGGTCCGGTGCAGATGCCGTGTCCGTGGGCCTTTCCGCCCTCCCAGCCGCCGCAGTACGCGCCGCCGTCGTCGAACTCGAACCTCCCGCCGCTCATGCCTCAGCTCGATAAAACGCACGAATCGGAGAGAAAAAGCTGTCACGTGTTACCTGCGTGAAGATACAACCACCTCACCTTCACCTGACATCAAACCTCATGGCACAGATCCTCTGGGCTCAACTTGTGTCGGACTGTTTCTTCTTCTTCTGGAGCTGCTTTTACGCACACTTTTACGCAAACTTTGGTTCTGATTCTTCTGCCGTTTCCTCAGATTAATCCGCCTCGTTGTCCTCTCTGCTTGTTTATTCCCTGAGTTTCTGTGAGTTTCTGTGTGTTTCTGTGAGTTTCTGTGAGTTTCTGTGTGTTTCTGTGTGTTTCTGTGTGTTAGGAGCTTGTTGTCAGTGGATTCAGCCTCTGGTCTTTCATGGCTCTCCGCTCTTCCTGCCGCACACAGATCTCCTGCTCTCCGCTGCGGCAAATGTTTGAGCAGACCTAACAAGGCGAACCGATCCACACACACACACACACACACACACACACACACACACACACACACACACACACACACACACACACACACACACACACACCTTCCAAAAATACGACCCAATCCTTATCCCTGCCTGGAAGGAGCCAGTCTTCCATTCAGGGTGTGAAGCGTCTCTGCTGCTTCTTCTCCAGTTAAAACAGTGAATGAGTCGAATTCTTACCTGAACTCTGTTAAACTCCGTCAGAGTGTGTGTGTGTGTGTGTGTGTGTGTGTGTGTGTGTGTGTGTGTGTGTGTGAGGAGATAAATCACTTCATGTTCCTTCTCTGAACTTTTCTGTGAAATTGGATCTGGGGTCTCGGCTAAAAGAGGAAAACTTTATTTTTACTGCAGCTGCATCCAGAAGTAACAGAGACAGGATGTATACAGCTATTCTGGTTAGGGTCAGGGTCAGGGTCAGGGTCAGGGTCAGGGTCAGGATCAGGGTCAGGGTCAGGATCAGGATCAGGATCAGGATCAGGGTCAGGGTCAGGGTCAGGGTCAGGGTTAGGGTCAGGGTCAGGGTCAGGGTTAGGGTCAGGGTCAGGGTCGGGGTTAGGGTCAGGGTTAGGGTCAGGATCAGGGTCAGGGTCAGGGTCAGGGTTAGGGTCAGGATCAGGGTCAGGATCAGGATCGGGATCAGGGTCGGGGTCAGGGTCAGGGTCAGGGTTAGGGTCAGGATCAGGGTCAGGATCAGGGTCGGGGTTGGGGTCAGGGTCGGGGTCAGGGTCAGGATCAGGGTCAGGATCGGGGTTGGGGTCAGGGTTAGGGTCAGGGTCAGGGTTAGGGTCAGGGTTAAATCATCTACAAGCCAATTATCTTTTCAGATGATGGAAGGACGTTTTGTGAGATTCATGGATCGTGTTAATATTCTACACTTTCTGTTATAACCTCGTTTAAATGTTTTAATCCTATGATATTTCTATGGTACATTAGTGCTGCAACTAATAACTAATTGATCAATCGATCAGTAGTTTGGTTCATTAAATGCTGTAAATGTGGATCAGTGTTTCATCAAAGATGAAGATTCAACCTAAAATGTCTTTTTATTGAGAAGCTGGAACCAGAGAATTTAGACATTTTCTAATTAATAAATGACTCTAATCCATTAATGGTGCAGTTCTATATATAACTATTGTTTTACTATAGAAGTTGCCTCATAAATCTCTATATATTAGTTATTAATACCAGTATAATAACTAATATATATACCTATAAATCCTGTGTGTTTGCTGTGAGCTGAAATGGATTTTGTTGCTTTGCTAGAAGTTGAATTTCATTGAATTTCCACCAAGAATCAAACTGTGTCCTGGTTCATATTTAACTCTATAATATATAGTATAATATATATATATATATATATATATATAATATGTGACTTTACTGCTGTGTCTTGGTGTGAATGGAAGTGTTGGAGCAGCTGATGCCTGAGTTTATTCATCTAACTCTAATATATAAACTCTACAAACTGAATAAATAATGAAGTGAATAATGAAAAGTTAATTCTCCATGGAGGTCATACAGAGGTCATCACGTAAAACTATGAATAATCACACCTCACCTAAACATGGATGTTCTACTGAACATGTAATTTTCATCGATCATGTAATTAACATGTAATTTGTTGCTAAGCAACCTCTGCGTTCCTATGTGGAGGAAGGATTTCTGATTGTTTGAGGCTTTTCAGAAAAGATCAGTCGGAAGTTTTGGTCCTGAAGAGATTCAGTGAACTTCAACAGAGACAGAATCAGATTCTCCAGAAAAGTTACTGAAATAAAAGAGAACTTTGTTCTAAAATCTAAAAGTAGGAAGTTATCTAATATTAAGATGAAGCAGCAATAAATTAAACCACTAAACAAGAACATTTTAAAACCAAAAAGAACTTATATTATATATATTTTATATTTTAACAACAAAATACAGCAAAAAAGAAGAAATAATCAACCATAAGAAGATGATTCCACACATGGAACCACAGACAGTCGCCTCTATTTTATTCTTATTAGTCCTTATTTTGTAGATTTCAAGCACTTTTCTTTTTTTAAATGCATCGTTATCCATTTATTTGTATTATATAACACAGACAAGAAGAGGCAGAAACAAGTGAAAACATCGTTTTTGTTTGTGTGATTTACATTTTGTTAATTTATTTCCCACAAAAAATAGTTGATTTTAGTGATTTTTCAGGCGTCAACAGGGTTAGAAGCCGCCTTTACTCCAGAAACAGTAAATTAAGCTTCTTACCTCAGCATTTAAATCAACTTTATTCAATTTTAGTTACAGACTTTCCCAAAAATGGTTTTCGTTCACAAATACGGAATGAAATTGAATGAAATGTATAAAACAAAGAAATGTGTTAAAACACATATTTGAATATTTCCTGTTATTTTCAACGTGTCTAAACTCAACAAAGAGAAAGTTAAACAGGAATTCTATAGTTAAACATTATTTTAGGATTTTATCTTTTATTCTTTGGGTTCCAATAGAATCCATCTTTATTCCTACATTTATCACCAATAAAACAATCAAAGCACATTTAAAGGAATTAACACAAACTATAAATGAATGTTTTTCTTTGATTGACTTTAGTTTGGTTTTATATTGTCCTGTTCACTCAGGCTACCTGTATACTAGTACTACTAGTACTACTAGTACTACTAGTACTACTACTACTACTACTACTAGTACTACTACTACTACTACTACTACTGGTTTTATATTGTCCTGTTCACTCTGCTCCACCTGCTGGACGATGTTGGTAACTGCAACAGAATATCATCATCGTAGTACCTGTATACTACTACTACTACTACTACTATTACTACTACTACTGGTACTACTACTACTACTACTACTACTACTACTACTACTACTACTACTACTGCTACTACTACTAGTACTACTACTACTGCTACTACTACTAGTACTACTACTACTACTACTGCTACTACTACTACTACTACTGCTACTACTACTAGTACTGCTACTACTACTACTGCTACTACTACTAGTACTACTACTACTACTACTACTGCTACTACTACTACTACTACTACTACTAGTAGTAGTAGTAGTAAATACCGTCCATATTTGTTGGTCCATGCAGGGACTTGAACCAGCAACAGTTCCCAAGCTAAGCCTCTATGGACTGAACTGCTGCCCGCCCCACGAACTGGCTTCTGACCTCCATCACCTTCATCTCCTCCATCACCTTCATCTCCTCCATCTCCTCCAACTCCTACATCACCTCCATCTCCTCCAACTCCTCCATCTCCTCCATCTCCTCCAACTCCTCCATCTCCTCCATCTCCTCCAACTCCTCCATCTCCTCCATCTCCTCCAACTCCTCCATCTCCTCCATCTCCTCCAACTCCTCCAACTCCTCCATCTCCTCCAACTCCTCCATCTCCTCCATCTCCTCCAACTCCTCCATCTCCTCCATCTCCTCCAACTCCTCCATCTCCTCCAACTCCTCCATCTCCTCCATCTCCTCCATCTCCTCCATCTCCTCCAACTCCTCCAACTCCTCCATCTCCTCCAACTCCTCCATCACCTCCATCTCCTCCATCTCCCCCATCTCCTCCATCTCCTCCAACTCCTCCAACTCCTCCATCTCCTCCAACTCCTCCATCTCCTCCATCTCCTCCATCTCCTCCAACTCCTCCAACTCCTACATCACCTCCATCTCCTCCATCTCCTCCAACTCCTCCAACTCCTACATCACCTCCATCTCCTCCATCTCCTCCATCTCCTCCATCTCCTCCAACTCCTACATCACCTCCTACTCCTCCATCACCCTCATCTCCTCCAACTCCTCCAACTCCTCCATCTCCTCCATCACCTCCTACTCCTCCAACACCCCCATCATCCCCATCACCTTCATCACCTCCAACTCCTCCTACTCCTCCATCTCCTCCATCACCTCCTACTCCTCCATCACCCTCATCACCTCCTACTCCTCCAACACCCGCATCACCTTCATCTCCTCCAACTCTTCCAACTCCTCCATCTCCTCCATCTCCTCCAATTCCTCCATCACCTCCATCACCTCCAACTCCTCCATCTCCTCCATCTCCTCCAACTCCTCCAACTCCTCCATCTCCTCCAACTCCTCCATCTCCTCCATCTCCTCCATCTCCTCCAACTCCTCCAACTCCTACATCACCTCCATCTCCTCCATCTCCTCCAACTCCTCCAACTCCTCCAACTCCTCCATCTCCTCCAACTCCTCCATCTCCTCCATCTCCTCCAACACCCCCATCATCCCCATCACCTTCATCACCTCCAACTCCTCCTACTCCTCCATCTCCTCCATCACCTCCTACTACTCCAACACCCCCATCACCTTCATCTCCTCCAACTCCTCCAACTCCTCCATCTCCTCCATCTCCTCCAATTCCTCCATCACCTCCATCACCTCCAACTCCTCCATCTCCTCCATCTCCTCCAACTCCTCCAACTCCTCCATCTCCTCCATCTCCTCCAACTCCTCCATCACCTCCATCTCCTCCATCTCCTCCATCTCCTCCATCTCCTCCAACTCCTCCAACTCCTCCATCTCCTCCATCTCCTCCAACTCCTCCAACTCCTCCATCTCCTCCATCTCCTCCAACTCCTCCATCACCTCCATCTCCTCCATCTCCTCCAACTCCTCCATCTCCTCCATCTCCTCCAACTCCTCCATCACCTCCATCTCCTCCATCTCCTCCAACTCCTCCATCTCCTCCAACTCCTCCAACTCCTCCATCTCCTCCATCTCCTCCAACTCCTCCATCACCTCCATCTCCTCCATCTCCTCCATCTCCTCCAACTCCTCCATCACCTCCATCTCCTCCATCTCCTCCAACTCCTCCATCTCCTCCATCTCCTCCAACTCCTCCATCACCTCCATCTCCTCCATCTCCTCCAACTCCTCCATCTCCTCCAACTCCTCCAACTCCTCCATCTCCTCCATCTCCTCCAACTCCTCCATCACCTCCATCACCTCCATCACCTCCATCTCCTCCATCTCCTCCAACTCCTCCATCACCTCCATCTCCTCCAACTCCTCCATCACCTCCATCTCCTCCATCTCCTCCAACTCCTCCATCTCCTCCAACTCCTCCAACTCCTCCATCTCCTCCATCTCCTCCAACTCCTCCATCACCTCCATCTCCTCCATCTCCTCCAACTCCTCCATCTCCTCCATCTCCTCCATCTCCTCCAACTCCTCCAACTCCTCCATCTCCTCCATCTCCTCCAACTCCTCCAACTCCTCCATCTCCTCCATCTCCTCCAACTCCTCCATCACCTCCATCTCCTCCATCTCCTCCAACTCCTCCATCTCCTCCATCTCCTCCATCTCCTCCAACTCCTCCATCACCTCCATCTCCTCCATCTCCTCCAACTCCTCCATCACCTCCATCTCCTCCATCTCCTCCAACTCCTCCATCTCCTCCATCTCCTCCAACTCCTCCATCACCTCCATCTCCTCCATCTCCTCCATCTCCTCCAACTCCTCCATCACCTCCATCTCCTCCATCTCCTCCATCTCCTCCAACTCCTCCATCACCTCCATCTCCTCCATCTCCTCCATCTCCTCCATCTCCTCCAACTCCTCCTCCGTCCACATGTCATCAGTCACTGAATCTGTGGACTTTTACAACAGCAACATCCTGGATCTTCACGTGTCCATTAAACCAGGACAGGAACACAGGAACATCATCAATGAAGAAGAAATCAATCAATCATCAATCAATGAAGGCTGCTACAGAAGATCAGTGCAATACTTTCTAACTAGAACTGATCCGACCTGTTCCTCCTGGTTTATTCCAATCTATTCATCTGGAATTCTCTGTTTTATTCTTCTTTTCATGTCTGTTTTTATTTCTTATACTTTGAGATTTCTCCCAAATATAAAGTGAAGTATAAATAAAATATGTTATTATTATTATTATTGAGCTGATGTCAGAACCAGCTTCATCTGTGAATATTATATTAATATTAATAAAGTTTTAATGAGCCATTTCATCTTATTTAGCATGTTTGTGTAAATCTTTTATTAAGGTCTCATCCATCCCATAAAAACGATCAACAATGTTTAAAATCCTTGAAATGACATTGGCTCCTTCTTCTTCATTAAAAATTCAACAATCTATAAATATGCAAATATATTTCTGAGATGGCACCAACTTTAGTGTAAAGTCATCCTCAGTGTTTCCTGGAGATACATGTGAAAAGTATTCACGTAAAATAAAATATTATACTACAATATTATATTATACTACTGCTTTTAATCAATAAATACATGCAGCATTTAGATTCAGATACTTCATATTTAAAATGCTGCATCATTATATTTGGCAGATAAAATCCATAATAAATAAAAAATAGAAAAGAGACAATTTAATGGAATAGAATTTTAAAGTAGGTGATTATTTATATATAAAACATTTAAATCTGCATCTGAAAAGTAATCGAATGGAGTATAAAGCAGCATTCCATGGAAATACTCATGGTTTATACTCAAGTACCTCAAAATTATACTTAATTTCAGTACTTGAGTAAATTTATATTTAATATATTTTAGTTGTTTCATCACTGTATATCTTCAGGTTCTATATTTTATTTTATAGATATTTTATTGGAGTTACTGCAGTAAAATGTACTGGTCTGTTACTGCAAATAGAAACATACTGTACACAGCACTATACACCTTATTATAAATATTTATACTGTACACAGCACTATAAACCTTATTATATACTATATATATTTATACTGTACACAGCACTATAAACCTTATTATATACTATATATATTTATACTGTACACACCACTATACACCTTATTATATACTATATATATTTATACTGTACACAGCACTATACACCTTATTATATATATTTATACTGTACACAGCACTATAAACCTTATTATATACTATATATATTTATACTGTACACACCACTATACACCTTATTATATACTATATATATTTATACTGTACACAGCACTATACACCTTATTATATACTATATATATTTATACTGTACACAGCACTATATACCTTATTATATATATTTATACTGTACACAGCACTATACACCTTATTATATACTATATATATTTATACTGTACACACCACTATACACCTTATTATATACTATATATATTTATACTGTACACACCACTATACACCTTATTATATACTATATATATTTATACTGTACACAGCACTATACACCTTATTATATATATTTATACTGTACACAGCACTATACACCTTATTATATACTATATATATTTATACTGTACACAGCACTATACACCTTATTATATACTATATATATTTATACTGTACACAGCACTATACACCTTATTATATATTATATATATTTATACTGTACACAGCACTATAAACCTTATTATATACTATATATATTTATACTGTACACACCACTATACACCTTATTATATACTATATATATTTATACTGTACACAGCACTATACACCTTATTATATACTATATATATTTATACTGTACACACCACTATACACCTTATTATATATATTTATACTGTACACAGCACTATAAACCTTATTATATACTATATATATTTATACTGTACACAGCACTATACACCTTATTATATATATTTATACTGTACACAGCACTATACACCTTATTATATACTATATATATTTATACTGTACACAGCACTATACACCTTATTATATACTATATATATTTATACTGTACACAGCACTATACACCTTATTATATATTATATATATTTATACTGTACACAGCACTATAAACCTTATTATATACTATATATATTTATACTGTACACAGCACTATACACCTTATTATATACTATATATATTTATACTGTACACAGCACTATAAACCTTATTATATACTATATATATTTATACTGTACACAGCACTATAAACCTTATTATATATTATATATATTTATACTGTACACAGCACTATAAACCTTATTATATATTATATATATTTATACTGTACACAGCACTATAAACCTTATTATATATATTTATACTGTACACAGCACTATACACCTTATTATATATATTTATACTGTACACAGCACTATACACCTTATTATATACTATATATATTTATACTGTACACAGCACTATACACCTTATTATATACTATATATATTTATACTGTACACAGCACTATAAACCTTATTATATATTATATATATTTATACTGTACACAGCACTATAAACCTTATTATATATATTTATACTGTACACAGCACTATAAACCTTATTATATACTATATATATTTATACTGTACACAGCACTATACACCTTATTATATACTATATATATTTATACTGTACACAGCACTATACACCTTATTATATACTATATATATTTATACTGTACACAGCACTATAAACCTTATTATATACTATATATATTTATACTGTACACAGCACTATAAACCTTATTATATACTATATATATTTATACTGTACACAGCACTATACACCTTATTATATATTATATATATTTATACTGTACACAGCACTATAAACCTTATTATATACTATATATATTTATACTGTACACAGCACTATAAACCTTATTATATACTATATATATTTATACTGTACACAGCACTATAAACCTTATTATATACTATATATATTTATACTGTACACAGCACTATAAACCTTATTATATACTATATATATTTATACTGTACACAGCACTATACACCTTATTATATATTATATATATTTATACTGTACACAGCACTATAAACCTTATTATATACTATATAAACCTTTATTTATATATTTATTACTGACACTCTCCACCTCCAACCTACAAACTCCATCTTCATCCTCCAACTTTAGTTTCAGGCTCCATCATCATCATCATCATCTTCATCCTCATCTTCATCCTCATCTTCATCCTCATCTTCATCCTCTAACTTAATCTAAGTCCAGCTTCAGCCCCAATCTTTGAGCTTCATCCTTAATTCTTCATTCTCCTCCTCCTCCTCCTCCTCCTGCTCCTCCTCCTCCTGTCCTTACAGGAAGTCTCCTGACCTTCTCCTGCACCTCCCTGTGTGTTTCCACTGCGCATGTTCATGCGTGACCTGGTCACATGACGTGACACCTTCAGATTTAACGTATCACGCTCGAGTAAAACACACGTGCATTTGCATATTTATCAGGCGTTTTCCTCCTCCTCCTCCTCCTCCTCGTCCCCCCCTCTCCCTCCTCCCCCCCCTCCTCCTCCTGCTCCTCCCCCCCTCTCCCTCCTCCTCCTCCCCCCTCCTCCTCCTGCTCCTCCTCCTCCCCCCCCTCCCTCCTCCTCCATCATCAGTGTGGAGGTGGATCTATCGCATCCTCCGCGACGATGCTCGGCTCGTTCCGCTGAAACCTCTCTCTCTCTCTCTCTCTCTCTCTCTCTCTCTCTCTCACACACACACACTCTCTCTCTCTCTCTCTCTCTCTCTCTCTCTCTCCCACACACACACACTCTCTCTCTCTCTCTCTCTCTCTCTCTCTCTCTCTCTCTCTCTCTCTCTCTCCCACACACACACCAGGCAGAAACCGCTCTGTCATGGCGTCTTCCAACCATGTTACCCCCACCAACTGTAGCTGGTGGCCCATCTCAGCCATGGATGAGGACGGGGAGGAGGTGGAGGAGGCGGCGGAGCCCAAACCCGTCAGCAGGGACCGGCTGGTTCTGTACCACTGGACGCAGTCCTTCACCTCCCAAAAGGTACAAAAACAGGAGGAGAGAGGAGCAGAGAGGAGGAGAACGTCTGCAGGTCTGTTAGCATGTTGGTGTTGAACGTAGAATGTGAAGCAGACGCTGCAGCGTCGATATTCTGCACAAATCCTTCATTTGTTGCAGGGTTCCAGCTGTTCTGGCCTCAGACATTTCATGATTATTTCATGTTATCACCGCTGCTGAATAATGGATTGATATGATGAGTAAAAACAAACCAAAGGCCAAAGCAGACATGTTCCAGATGTTCTGCCTTCATTCACCTTTACAGATGTTACCTGGAACATTTATTATCACCCAAACGCGTCTTTCAGGTGGTTCAGAACTCTCATCACCACCACTTTAGAATAATAATAATACTAATTATTGTTAATGACTCCTTAAATTTAGATATTTTCTGGTTTCTAGCCTGTAATGATAGTAAATTAATATATTGAGTTATAGACAAACAAGATACTTATATCTATTTTACTTGTAATCTTTATATATTTATATAATTGATAATATTGTATATAATAATGTACGTAGAATATATAACCATGTGTAATTTATTTCTATTTATCCAATAATTCCATGTGTAATAATCTGCTCATCTACCTCAGACCATGTGACCTTTATAATAACATGTAGTAATAACAAGGTCTTTATAGACATTTACTTTTTATTGTTATGTATTTATTTTATCTGTTGGTGTTGGTATTTAGGCAGTTTTTTTTATTTATTTCCATATTTCTCTAGTGTGTGTGTGTGTCTATAGTTTTATATCAGTCTGGATGTGAAGTGTTGGAACTTCAATTTCCCTGAGGAACCTCCTAAAGCACATGTGTCAAACTCCAGTCCTGGAGGCCGGTGTGGGTGCAGGTTTTTGTTCCAACCAAGGAGCTACACACCTGTTTCTACTAATCAGCCACTACAGCCCTTGCTAAGGACCTTCATTAGTAGAATCAGGTGTGGTACTGCTTGGTTTGAACAAAAGCCTGCACCCACACTGGCCCTCCGGGACTGCAGTTTGACACCCCTGTCCTAAAGGATCAATAAAGTCTGATCTGATCTATAATCTGATCTAATCTGATCTAAAGCAGATCTACCCCAACAGGGTTAGGGTTCTAACCCTAACTGCTGATGATTCCACCAACCTTGAGTTGAATGTGGCGGTGTGGTGAATTGTTGGGACAACGTGGTGAATTGTTGGGACAATGTGGTGAATTGTTGGGACAACATGGTGAATTGTTGGGACAACGTGGTGAATTGTTGGGACAACGTGGTGAATTGTTGGGACAACATGGTGAATTGTTGGGACAATGTGGTGAATTGTTGGGACAACATGGTGAATTGTTGGGACAGTTTGGTGAATTGTTGGGACAACATGGTGAATTGTTGGGACAACGTGGTGAATTGTTGGGACAACATGGTGAATTGTTGGGACAACGTGGTGAATTGTTGGGACAACATGGTGAATTGTTGGGACAGTTTGGTGAATTGTTGGGACAACGTGGTGAATTGTTGGGACAGTTTGGTGAATTGTTGGGACAACGTGGTGAATTGTTGGGACAGTTTGGTGAATTATTGGGACAACGTGGTGAATTATTGGGACAACGTGGTGAATTGTTGGGACAATGTGGTGAATTGTTGGGACAGTTTGGTGAATTGTTGGGACAACGTGGTGAATTGTTGGGACAGTTTGGTGAATTGTTGGGACAATGTGGTGAATTGTTGGGACAACGTGGTGAATTGTTGGGACAGTTTGGTGAATTGTTGGGACAACGTGGTGAATTGTTGGGACAGTTTGGTGAATTGTTGGGACAACGTGGTGAATTGTTGGGACAACGTGGTGAATTGTTGGGACAGTTTGGTGAATTATTGGGACAACGTGGTGAATTGTTGGGACAACGTGGTGAATTGTTGGGACAATGTGGTGAATTGTTGGGACAGTTTGGTGAATTGTTGGGACAACGTGGTGAATTGTTGGGACAACGTGGTGAATTGTTGGGACAGTTTGGTGAATTGTTGGGACAGTTTGGTGAATTATTGGGACAACGTGGTGAATTGTTGGGACAGTTTGGTGAATTGTTGGGACAATTTGGTGAATTGTTGGGACAGTTTGGTGAATTGTTGGGACAACGTGGTGAATTGTTGGGACAGTTTGGTGAATTGTTGGGACAGTGTAGTGAATTGTTGGAACAACGTGGTGAATTTTTGGGACGTGGTGAATTGTTGGAACAACGTGGTGAATTGTTGGGACAACGTGGTGAATTGTTGGAACAACGTGGTGAATTGTTGTGACAGTTTGGTGAATTGTTGGGACAACGTGGTGAATTGTTGGGACGGTGTAGTGAATTGTTGGGACAACGTGGTGAATTGTTGGAACAACGTGGTGAATTGTTGGGACAGTTTGGTGAATTATTGGAACAACGTGGTGAATTTTTGGGACAACATGAATTGTTGGGACAGTTTGGTGAATTGTTGGAACAGTTTGGTGAATTGTTGGAACAACGTGGTGAATTGTTGGGACAGTTTGGTGAATGGTTGGAACAACGTGGTGAATTGTTGGAACAACGTGGTGAATTGTTGGAACAATGTGGTGAATTGTTGGGACAGTTTGGTGAATTGTTGGAACAACGTGGTGAATTGTTGGAACAATGTGGTGAATTGTTGGGACAGTTTGGTGAATTGTTGGAACAGTTCGGTGAATTGTTGGAACAGTTTGGTGAATTGTTGGAACAACGTGGTGAATTGTTGGGACAGTTTGGTGAATTGTTGGGACAGTTTGGTGAATTGTTGGGACAACGTGGTGAATTGTTGGAACATCGTGGTGAATTGTTGGGACAACGTGGTGAATTGTTGGGACAACGTGGTGAATTGTTGGGACAACGTGGTGAATTGTTGGGACAACATGGTGAATTGTTGGGACAGTTTGGTGAATTGTTGGGACAACATGGTGAATTGTTGGGACAACGTGGTGAATTGTTGGGACAGTTTGGTGAATTGTTGGGACAACGTGGTGAATTGTTGGGACAACGTGGTGAATTGTTGGGACAACGTGGTGAATTGTTGGGACAGTTTGGTGAATTTTTGGGACAACATGGTGAATTGTTGGGACAACGTGGTGAATTGTTGGGACAACGTGGTGAATTGTTGGGACAGTTTGGTGAATTTTTGGGACAACATGGTGAATTGTTGGGACAACGTGGTGAATTGTTGGGACAACGTGGTGAATTGTTGGGACAACGTGGTGAATTGTTGGGACAACGTGGAGAATTGTTGGGACAACATGGTGAATTATTGGGACAGTTTGGTGAATTGTTGGGACAACAGTTGAACACAAGTTCTTGCAGTGTGAATAATCTAAATCTCCATTTTTATATCTGGTGTCTGTTTTGTGACTTGCGACTGTGATGACAACAAAGGAGCCACGTCTCCTAAGTTCCAGACAGTTATTTAGACACTGGAGTCTTCAGATATTCATCAGCAGGTTGGAGGGAAGAGGGAATCTCAGTTTATCCGTTTTCATGACTAATTGCTGCTGCATCTGTTCTAACCCTGTGGTTAGAATGGTTTGATATCCTGGAGTAATTTAGAGGCCGGGTCCTCAGATCAAGAAAGACCTGCAGGTCACACATTTACAGCTTCATATGATGATCTCTGGGTTGTGGACAAAAAAATAAACCATTTTATGAACCAAACAACTGGACGATCAATTGTTTCAATAATCAATAGATTAATCAAACTGGATTTTAAAAAGTTGTTGACTTTCTCATCTTGACAAACATTATTTATCACTGAGCCATGAGTCTGATACACAACACAAAACCTCCTGCTCCTCCTGCTCCTCCTGTTCATGCTCCTCCTCCTGCTCCTCCTCCTCTTCCTCCTGCTCCTCCTCCTGCTCCTCTTCCTCCTCCTGCTCCTCCTCCTCTTCCTCCTGCTCCTCCTCCTCCTCCTGTTGTTTCTATCCAAACATTCACCGCTAACATCTGCTAGCAGCAGAGCAGCTAATTAGCTTGTTAACCCGTTAAAGCCAATGACCCTTTAACTCCATAACTGTCATTTTATACTAAATAAATAAACATCTAAATGTTACTGATGTTTTTCTAATAACATGATAATAGACAACAAGACAAAAGGTTTTAATTTTCCACTTCCTGTCACATGACGTCATCAACTTCCTGTCGTTTTCCTACTGAGAACATGAAGAAAACGAAACCTAGAAAATTATAATTTACAACCTTGACATGTTTATATCTATTTAATCATTCAAGTCTCTAGAAATATCCACCAAAAACTAGTTTTATAATGAGATAAATAGATTTTAGTTGATGGACATGTTTCTATAATAGTCATTAAAATGATATTTTCTGTGAAGAAAAAAGTAAAAAATAGAAAAAAATTTGATGCATAACACGATTGTTAGTGACTTCAACTGATATAATTATATGGATGAAAACTCTGAAAGTATAAAGTCATAGACTTCGCTGGTCTGAGGCTGAAACTACATATAAACATGAACACGTTAAAAACACGTCAAACAGCTTCTTAGTTGGTAGAGAACCATGTTCATGTGTTCCTGGATATAAATAAACACAAAACACTGGAAATATTTCCCTATTTTTTCCTCAATTTAATAATAAAATAAACACGTTTTCAATTAGATGTCAAATTATCTCCTGAATCAGTCATGTCATACGTGGTTTAGTTAGGGTTAGCCTCTAAAGGGACCTCTGACCTCTAAAGGGACCTCTGACCTCTAAAGGGACCTCTGACCTCTGAAGGGTCTGATCTGGTCCACTATAGAAAACATGGACCACTTCCTGTTCCTTCTCAGAATGTGAAGTCAGAGAGAATCGTTCAGGTCTTTAATGGATAAAATATTCATTGATTTTATTTTTAAAACAGGAGAAAACTTCACCTGCTGCTGAAACAGTAAATCACTCTGATCAGGGCAAAATGTTTTTATTTAGTGGATTTAGTCCAATATTGAGGAGAATTATGTTGAATTATTCCAAATAAATAATGAAATATGAGATAAAATGTCAGAATTATCAGAATAAAGTCCAAACAATTTAATGATATTTAAAAAAAGACTGAATTGACCAAAATCAAGAAATTAAACTTGGAATGTGACATTTCAAAATAAATCCACTCAGTACTGAATTATTACCAAAAACAAGATGTTTTCACTGGTTTCAAATGTGATATTTTTCAGTGTGATTCAATGTTTTGAATTCATTAACAACAATAGACTGAATATGGAATAATCATCATTCATTTTACACAGGTTTTCTTGTCATCTCTTCAGTTTTGTAAATTAAAGGTTCATTAATCACGTTTGTATTTATAATGTATTTATTTGTAGTTCCTACGTGTTGTTATTTATATTATTTATATGTAAACTGTCAGTTTTATAGACTTCCTGAGTAAAAGTGATGTAAAAATCTTTTTTTAGATTTGTTCCTGCTGTAATTGTTGTGTCCATTTTACTAAATCCTTTCGTTTTGGCCGTTTTTTCCTCCTGGTCTCTACCAGTGTCATTAATCTTCTTATCAGTAATAGTTTTCCTTCATCCTGATGTCATTATGTTTACCAGACCACTCAAACAGCCTTTTTTATTCACAACTAAAACAGCACGACGCCACACAATGTCCTGTTTCTGTTTCACTTCATCAGTCTGACTCTTGTAGATAATATTTAGACATTTACTCACATATTTTAAATCATTATGTAAAGTTTGTGTTTAGAAACACTAAGTTTTATTTCCTCTTCTGGATTTTACATCTTAGATTTGATAGCCTGCATTTAACCCTTCATTACACAGTGTTGCCACATTCCAAAAAGCTGTGATATAAAATCTGTGTTTTTACAGTTTGGTGTGTAAAAGGGGGCTTTTATTTTGAAGGACATACAGTTTATGAGGTCACATGACCAGGATATCCCTATTGCTGCATCACTGTCTCACAACAGAAGTTGTATGTGTAATATGTTCACCAAATAAAAAAATGTACTTGAATTTAATTCAATTTTACACCTTTTTTTCTAATATGCCAAAATAGATTTGTTTTTATGTCAACAATATGTAAATATGATAATTAGTGTATAAAACCTAAAGTCCCATTGACTTACATAGCACAAAACTATCTTTTTCTCATATTTCTCCTAAATATATTATTATTATTTTAAGTAATAATAATAATAAATAAATAATGTAATCAATATAATATAATAAATACATAATGTATAAACACATTGTTTATTAAATAATAATAGTGTATTTCTTTCCTGCTGCTGTGAGATTCTACAGTGAACTCTGTTAAAAAACACAAAAAACCTGTTACTGCATCTGCATATTAATTTTATCATGTGCAATAATCTACATGTGCAATAATCTACATGTGCAATAATCTACATGTGTAATAATCTACATGTGCAATAATCTACATGTGCAATAATCTACATGTGTAATAATCTACATGTGCAATAATCTACATGTGTAATAATCTACATGTGCAATAATCTACATGTGCAATAATCTACATGTGCAATAATCTACATGTGTAATAATCTACACGTGCAATAATCTACACGTGTAATAATCTACACGTGTAATAATCTACACGTGTAATAATCTACACGTGCAATAATCTACACGTGTAATAATCTACACGTGCAATAATCTACACGTGTAATAATCTACATGTGCAATAATCTACACGTGTAATAATCTACACGTGTAATAATCTACATGTGCAATAATCTACACGTGTAATAATCTACACGTGCAATAATCTACATGTGTAATAATCTACACGTGTAATAATCTACACGTGCAATAATCTACACGTGTAATAATCTACACGTGCAATAATCTACACGTGTAATAATCTACATGTGCAATAATCTACACGTGTAATAATCTACACGTGTATAATCTACACGTGTAATAATCTACATGTGCAATAATCTACACATGTAATAATCTACATGTGCAATAATCTACATGTGCAATAATCTACATGTGTAATAATCTACACGTGTAATAATCTACATGTGCAATAATCTACACGTGTAATAATCTACACGTGTAATAATCTACATGTGTAATAATCTACACGTGTAATAATCTACATGTGCAATAATCTACATGTGCAATAATCTACATGTGTAATAATCTACACGTGTAATAATCTACATGTGTAATAATCTACACGTGTAATAATCTACATGTGCAATAATCTACATGTGCAATAATCTACATGTGTAATAATCTACACGTGTAATAATCTACACGTGCAATAATCTACACGTGTAATAATCTACACGTGCAATAATCTACACGTGTAATAATCTACACGTGTAATAATCTACATGTGCAATAATCTACATGTGTAATAATCTACACGTGCAATAATCTACACGTGTAATAATCTACACATGTAATAATCTACATGTGTAATAATCTACATGTGTAATAATCTACATGTGCAATAATCTACATGTGTAATAATCTACATGTGCAATACACATATATATATATATATATATATATATATATATATATATATATATATATATAGTCTGTGTATCATCTTTTCTTTCATGTCACTTGTTGTGTCTCTACTGTTGATAATGTAATTTAGTCACTGTGGGGCAAATAAAGGATTATCTGATGTTATCTGATCTGATCTTAAAAGACTTTTTTACCATGTCTAAGTAATATTTCATGCAGTTAATATTTCATATTTTATACTCTATAATATTGCAGTAACAGAGTTAATTACTGCTCTTTAACATGTGGTGGTTGATCAGAGAGTGTGGGTCGCCATGTTTTTGACGACCTGCTTGCTATTAATTGCAGGTTCGTCTGGTCATTAACGAGAAGGGGCTGGTGTGTGAGGAGCGGGATGTGAGCATGCCGCTGCAGGAGCACAAGGAGCCGTGGTTCATGAGGCTGAACCTGGGCGAGGAGGTGCCGGTCCTCCTCCACGGAGACACCATCATCAGCGACTACAACCAGATCATAGATTACCTGGAGAAAAACTTTGTGGGAGGTACGATGACCATGTGGCTCCTCGTGATGATGCTGGTTTTTCTCACCTCTTATTGTACAGCCTGTTTCAGGTGATGTGGTTTAGTCGTGCGTTCTCTAATTTACTAAGTGACTCAGAGAAGCTCCTGTAGGGATGTAGGTTTCTACCAGAGACAATACCAGGCTGTTCTCTAAGGACGACTGGAAGCCGTTCAACACCATCTGTCCTGCTGACTCCGTGCTGAACATTATTATTGACTCATTACAGCAGTGGGAAATATTAATAATCAAAGAGTTGCAAACTATTACATTAATGATTCACTGATTTGAGTCATAGTTAATTTTATAGTTTTGGTGAAATATATTTTAATCTAGACACTAAACAAATTAAGGAATATCAGAGAGATTTTGAGAATTTGGACATTTTCTTCTGAAAAATGACTCATCTAATCGATGTGAATCATTTTTATCTATTTTTCAATATCACCGGTTATTGTGATAGTGTAATAGTAACAGTAATGTAATAGTTGTAATCAAGTAATCATTGTAATCATTGTAGCTGTATTATAAACTCATGACAAATTATCTAACAATCTCTTTTAAAACCATATTCAGTATTTCTACTGAAAGTATTGAGCCAATTTTCAGTAGAAAATGTGTAAATTCTCTGGTTCCAGCTTCTCTTCTCTGATTATTTTCTGGTTTCTTTAGTCTCTATAATAATAAACTGATGATCTTTGGACAAAAAAGACATTTTATGTTGAACTTCTAGCTTTTATGAGAAAATCTTCAGGATTTATAAACAGTTTTAAAGTTGAGTTAATGAGTTTAGGCCCAGATTCTGTTCTGTTAGGTGATAGTGCCGGGATTTCCTGAGGGTTCAGGTTACGGCATCACTCATAACTTTTCTTAATTAGTTTGTTGTCTTGGCGTTAGCCTGTGTTAGCATGGGGGATAAAGTAGCAGCTAAACTGGCTAACGGTGAGAGACGTTCCTATGCATGTAAGGTTGTGGAATGTTTTTTGTGTTAGGGTTATAAGTGAGGTTTGTTGTAGAGGCGTCTGTCTCATCTATGCTGTGGAAACATCACCCATTGGTTTACAGACTTTTGAAGCCCTGAGTTGGCAGTTTTGACTGTCGCCATCTTGGTTTTTTGGAGCCAGAAGTGACCTTATATGGGGAAGGTGTGGAGCTGGGGAGGAGCCACGCGGCTTTAATTATGCATAACTTTAAGCCTTAATGATCAAGGTAATTTATGTAAAAAAAAATTCATCCCCTGGACATTTTTCTTGAAAGGGGAAACAAGCTCTAAAGACTAAAACAGATTTTTGTGAACAGGTTTGTTTCTGCTGTAGATTGAGCGTTTTAACACAGGGGTCTATAGGGATTGACTGGGATTTGGAGCCAGCCTCTACTGCTTGCTTCACACCAACTCCTCTCATTAGATTAGAAGGAACAGAGGATTATGTAACGGCCTGGGAGCCTCCAACCATGCGAGGCCCGAGGCCAATAAGCGAAGAAGGTCCTGGTCTTAGTTTAGTTTGCAGCCACTTGTCCGGTGCAGCGATGCTTGAAAGCTTCGACTTCAGCAGCAGGAAATGTGGTTGACTGCTCTCTGGGTAATAACAGGATACACAGCAGAAAGGACGCTTGATGTCTCAGTCTCACCCATTGATTTCACCTAATCCATACCACCATGCACAGGTACTTAGTGTGATATTTCAGCTAAGGTGTATTAAACATTTAAAACCAGAACTCCAACAGGAGTCCATCTGCTGGATGAGATTTACAGACATGCTTTTAAATCCCTGATGCAAACTGGCAACTCAGGCTGCATTTTATACTTCTAAAGTCTAGTTTATACTTCTAAAGTCTAGTTTATACTTCTAAAGTCTAATATATACTTCTAAAGTCTAGTTTATACTTCTAAAGTCTAATATATACTTCTAAAGTCTAGTTTATACTTCTAAAGTCTAGTTTATACTTCTAAAGTCTAGTTTATACTTCTAAAGTCTAATATATACTTCTAAAGTCTAGTTTATACTTCTAAAGTCTAGTTTATACTTCTAAAGTCTAGTTTATACTTCTAAAGTCTAGTTTATACTTCTAAAGTCTAGTTTATACTTCTAATGTCTAGTTTATACTTCTAAAGTCTAATATAGTCCAGTTGATTCTTGGTAGTAGTTAGTATGTAGTTACTAGTTATATTATAGTAGTTAGTATATAGTAACTAGTTATAGTATAGTAGTTAGTATATAGTTATAGTTACTAGTTATAGTATAGTAGTTAGTATATAGTTATAGTTACTAGTTATAGTATAGTAGTTAGTATATAGTTATAGTAACTAGTTATAGTATAGTAGTTAGTATATAGTTATAGTTACTAGTTATAGTATAGTAGTTAGTATATAGTTATAGTTACTAGTTATAGTATAATAGTTAGTATATAGTTATAGTTACTAGTTATAGTATAGTAGTTAGTATATAGTAACTAGTTATAGTATAGTAGTTAGTATATAGTTATAGTAACTAGTTATAGTATAGTAGTTAGTATATAGTTATAGTTACTAGTTATAGTATAATAGTTAGTATATAGTTATAGTAACTAGTTATAGTATAGTAGTTAGTATATAGTTATAGTTACTAGTTATAGTATAATAGTTAGTATATAGTTATAGTTACTAGTTATAGTATAGTAGTTAGTATATAGTTATAGTTACTAGTTATAGTATAATAGTTAGTATATAGTTATAGTAACTAGTTATAGTATAGTAGTTAGTATATAGTTATAGTTACTAGTTATAGTATAATAGTTAGTATATAGTTATAGTTACTAGTTATAGTATAGTAGTTAGTATATAGTAACTAGTTATAGTATAGTAGTTAGTATATAGTTATAGTTACTAGTTATAGTATAGTAGTTAGTATATAGTTATAGTAACTAGTTATAGTATAGTAGTTAGTATATAGTTATAGTTACTAGTTATAGTATAATAGTTAGTATATAGTTATAGTAACTAGTTATAGTATAGTAGTTAGTATATAGTAACTAGTTATAGTATAGTAGTTAGTATATAGTTATAGTAACTAGTTATAGTATAGTAGTTAGTATATAGTTATAGTTACTAGTTATAGTATAGTAGTTAGTATATAGTTATAGTTACTAGTTATAGTATAGTAGTTAGTATATAGTTATAGTAACTAGTTATAGTATAGTAGTTAGTATATAGTTATAGTTACTAGTTATAGTATAATAGTTAGTATATAGTTATAGTAACTAGTTATAGTATAGTAGTTAGTATATAGTAACTAGTTATAGTATAGTAGTTAGTATATAGTTATAGTAACTAGTTATAGTATAGTAGTTAGTATATAGTTATAGTTACTAGTTATAGTATAATAGTTAGTATATAGTTATAGTAACTAGTTATAGTATAGTAGTTAGTATATAGTTATAGTTACTAGTTATAGTATAGTAGTTAGTATATAGTTATAGTAACTAGTTATAGTATAGTAGTTAGTATATAGTTATAGTTACTAGTTATAGTATAGTAGTTAGTATATAGTTATAGTAACTAGTTATAGTATAGTAGTTAGTATATAGTTATAGTTACTAGTTATAGTATAGTAGTTAGTATATAGTTATAGTTACTAGTTATAGTATAGTAGTTAGTATATAGTTATAGATACTAGTTATAGTATAGTAGTTAGTATATAGTTATAGTAACTAGTTATAGTATAGTAGTTAGTATATAGTTATAGTTACTAGTTATAGTATAGTAGTTAGTATATAGTTATAGTTACTAGTTATAGTATAGTAGTTAGTATATAGTTATAGTTACTAGTTATAGTGTAGTAGTTAGTATATAGTTATAGTTACTAGTTATAGTATAGTAGTTAGTATATAGTTATAGTTACTAGTTATAGTATAGTAGTTAGTATATAGTTATAGTTACTAGTTATAGTGTAGTAGTTAGTATATAGTTATAGTTATTAGTTATAGTATAGTAGATAGTATATAGTTATAATTACTAGTTATAGTGTAAATAATTATAAACCATTTAGTGTCTTCAATAATAAATGTATCATTGGTTTCCATTAATGTTTATTGTCACTAATTTACATTAAACCTGTTTTATGTTCTATAGACAAATTAACAATCTCTCCTTAATTTAGCATCAGATTGAAAGTAAAAACACAAAGAATATGATTGTAAATATATTCAGGTATTGATTGGTTGAAGTGTTTTTCTCGGTGTTGTCATGGCGGTGTCTTTAATCGCCCTCAGACACGGTGGCTCAGCTGATTCCTGACGCCGACTCGCCGCTCCACCCTCGCGTGCAGCAGTACCGCCACCTACTGGACGACCTGCCGATGGACGCCTACACGCACGGCTGCATCCTCCACCCGGAACTCACCACTGACTCTATGATCCCAAAGTACGCCACCGCAGAAATCCGTAGTAAGTGAAGCCAGCAGGACGCCGTCCTGCAGAATTCTGCATCATTACAAATGGAACGCTGTGATGTCAACACTGAGATAGTAATCTGTGTTTATTCTGGGTTATCATAAATGAACTGTTCACTTTAAAAAAAGACTTTGTTTTCATGATAGAATAGGTAAAACAAAGTCCTTGTAATATAAGATTTAACCTGTTAAAATCCAAAGCTCCCTGATCCAGCAGCAGCTTTGAGTTTCTTCATTAATCCCAGTAAAAACCTCAGCTCCAACAATAAATAAAGTATTTTATCTGTAGTAAAACCCAATGTTACTGTTACAGCATCAATATACATCATCAATACTGTTGCTGTTTGTGGGATTATTTATTCAGCTCCTTTATAATAATAAGTCAGATAATAATAATAAATGTTTATAATAAACATCAGAATAAATTCTTCATGTTCTTTAATGATTCTCAGTGGATTTATAGCAATTTATGGACTAATGAATTCAACTGTTATCTCATGAATTATTGAGCTTTGCATTGCAGATAATTTAATTCATTCTTTAATTGTGTCAGTTTGGTCTTGTTTTACTCTTTAACAGTATTTTATCTGTAGTAAAACTTTAGATTTTTTTCCATATTCTAACTCTATTTTCTCTATAACAGCAACATAAAAAGATTCTGACTCTCACATGTTGGACATTTATTCTGACTCCAGGTTTAAGTCCAATAATCTTTGTGTTTGTAGAGATATTTAACATTTATTATCATTTATAGCAGGAAAACTGTAGAAATAAGACTGTGGTTAATAATAATAAATCTGATTTATCGAGAAAGTTTCATCCAGAAGATGTAGATTGAGGTACTTTATGATAAAATCCCAAATAAAACTGCAATATGCAAAAAATAGCAAAAGGCCAATAGGTTTACATAATAAAAAGACAGTGGATGATCAAATATGGAAGTGACATAAATACAGAGACCAGGAAGAAGAATATAAAATGTTTTCTAATAATCACCTTTTACTGTGTGAACCAGTTTAATTATAAAAATACAATCTTCAAGGATCTTTTCTTGCAAAAATACTGTGTATTTAACAGTTTTAATAAATCTGCTGATTCGTCCGACCAGATTCTCTGTAGGAAAGTGAATAAGAGCATTTCCAAACGTTGGAACTATGTCTTTAAGGCAGATTGAGCCTCTGGAACATTCTGACTCCTCCAGCTGTAACTAAACCTCAGGATCTCAAACTCCCTCCAGCCCCAAATAAAATAATCAATAGGACCTGAAAATAAGTTGTGAACAAACTGGGAACCAGCCTGATGACACTGGTGTGACTGGCTGTGGGTCACTGAGCAGCAAATGTGTTTTATAGCCAATGAAAAATGATACTGATTCATAGCTGAGTAGATTAAAGGTCCTACATCATTCAAATAAGAAGGTCCAGGTCTTCACAGCCTGTAGTTGTGATGTCACAAATACACAGCCATTCAAACCAGAGGCTCATTAATTAGAGCTGAGAGATGAGGAGATGTAAAACTCCACCCAGATCATTTGGGTTCTATATAAATGTCTTGTTAGTTATCATCCTTATTAATATTATTATCTATTATTCACAGTAACCTTACTATGTCCTGTTCAGTTAAAGCAACATTTGGTGTCAACAAATAAACATAAAATTGTCATTTTTGTAAAAAAAATAGTAGAAAAGGACTTTTAATTGATACGAAACCAACATGAACAACAGCAACATAAAACCAGGAGAAATGTCTGATATGTACGTTTCCTTATAATTATAATTATTATAATACGTTAAAAAATGACGTTAAATTATTCTGTCAAGGTTGAACTTCATCAACGTTCTTAAAAAGTCATATAACAACAAGACTATAGGTCAAAACCTAGTGTATGTACATTCAATGTGGGAAACTTTATTTAAATGTCTCATGGGGGCAACACAACAAACTGATCCCATTCATTCTCTATGCGTCTGCAACGATCATATCTGAATTAACATCAATGTAAATGATGAGAACTCAGTGAGGAGCCACAGATCAAACCTGGAAACACTGACAACACATTCTCTTACCACTTTGCCTGTTACTTTGCTAAAAAACATGTTTTCACTTATTACTTGGCTGCAAAATTGAATTTGCAGATTCCTCCTTTAAAGAGTAATGGCCACGGGAGAAAGCTGGAGCAGCGGTAGCGCTGGGACATCAGCGACTGTAGATCTGACGGGAACATTAAAACACTTTCTGGCTTCTTCTCTGAATCACTAGAAACACACGGATCCACTCAGACGTGTTTAATACAGACCAGTTCACAGGATGTGACCATCGATGCGTCGATGGGACCGAGTGTGTATATATATATATATATATTAGAATAGTATAATATAATTATCTAATATAATAATATATTAAAATATAATATTCTGCTGTTTTTCACAGTAAAACATCACACACATAATGTCTAAATATTAGGATAGATGCATGTGTGTCTATATATATATATATATATATCACCAGATCACATCCTTAACTGAAAACAGGTTATTAGTCTTAAATATATATATACTGTATATATATAATATTACAAAATATCTAGAGGCAGAAGAAGAAATAAAATACACATTATATACATTATATACACATTATATACAGAGAGTAGAAATGTACCAGTATAAACATACACAGTCACATATACATGCATCATATGTTGTGATTGAGGGATTTAACTAAGATTTAACTACGTTAACACACTATGATAAAGAGTCAGAGCTACGTTAATTACATGTATTCAAGTATTCAATTAATCACAATCACCTGAGCTGTAGAACTGTTTGCTGTGTGTGTGTGTGTGTGTGTGTGTGTGTGTGTGTGTGTGTGTGTGTGTGTGTGTGTGTGTGTGTGTGTGTGTGTGTGTGTGTGTGTGTGTGTGTGTGTGTGTGTGTGTGTGTGTGTGTGTGTGTGTAGGACACCTGGCCAACGCTGCAACGGAGCTGATGAAGTTGGACCATGAGGAGCCACAGCTGACAGAACCTTATCTGTCCAAGCAGAAGAAGCTCATGGTGAGATTTTATCTTCATCATCAATATCTATCAAATCTATAAAAAACAAGGTGTGTTTCCTTTTTGTAGAATCTTTGGACAAATATTCTAAATATCATTATTATCATTAAGAGTTAAAACCCCACAGTGGTACTGCAGTGGTGTAGAGGTAGAGCACTTTCCAAACCTCACCACAGTGTGACAGAACCCCCCCTTCTAGGACCGGCTACCAGACGGTCCAGGCTGGTTCGGGTGACTGTGGTCCACAATAAACCGTGATGGGACCCACTGCCGCTCCTCCGGCCGTACCCCTCCCAATCCACCAGGAATTGCTTGCCCCGACCTCTGTTCCGGACACCCAGCAGCTTCTTTACTTTGTAGACCGGGCCCCCATTGATCATCTCGGGGGGTGGGGGGGTTGGGACCAGGTGGCTCTGTTTGGCGGGTTTGACTTGGCTGACGTGGAAAGTGGGGGGAACACGGAGGGAGTGAGGTAGGCGGAGAAAAACAGGAGCTGGACCAATGACCTTGGAAATAAAATGAAAAAGGAGGGACCTATGAACCGTTGAACCAATTTTTTGGACGGAACCCGGAGGTGGAGGTTCTTGGCGGAAAGCCAAATTTTCTGGCCTAGTTGGTAATTGGGCGCTGGCCGCCTCTTGCAGTCTGCTGCCTCCTTGGTTCACCCTGGCGAATGAGGACCTGTTGGGCAGCTGCCCAGGTGTGTCGGCAGCGGCGGATCGTGGCAGGGGCTGACGGTACGACTTCAGGTTCCTGGGCAGCAAACACAGGGGGCTCATTGCCGTAGACGCACTTAAACGGCGAAAAATCAGTGGCAGAGGTGGGTAGGGTGTTGTGTTTGCTCCATGTTGAGGGGTTCTGGGACACCAGGCATTGGAGGCCAATCTCCAGCTGTTGGTTCAGGCGCTCGGTCTGGCTGTTGGCCTCCGGGTGATAGCCTGAGGTGAGGCTGGCTTTGGCTCAGATGAGCCGACAGAACTCCCTCCAGATGCACGACATTAACTAGGGCCCCAGTCCGAGACGATGTCTTTGGGGAAACCTTGAAAACATGGTTAATCATAACTTCTGCCATTTCTTTGGCTGATAGAAGTTTAGGCAGTGCAATGAATCTGGCTATCTTTGAGAATCTGTCTACCACATCTTCCCCATTAGCTTGCTTCACCTCCTTTTCTATTTGCCAAGTCACCACTTCAACCACACAGGTCAGTGGAAGGATGAACTCTAGTTCCTTGGCAACAGGCTCAGGGTCATGATGGCATCAGGTTTGGTGGTGCAATCGTATGGTCTGTGTGGGGGCAGAGATAGGGCTTTGGAATTGCTGAAAGCCTCTTTTAGGTGGTGGTAACAGGAGGGCATGGCCTTCAAATCAGCGTCGGAGCCTTTGCCCCATCTTATAATGGCTCCGGTTCTTCAATTCACATGGGGGTTGTGCTTGCACAGTCAAGGCTGGCCGAGAATCAGTGCCTGGGAAGTGGAGCGGAAAAGCTAAAACTTGATACGTTCAGAATGATCCTGAATTTGTAATTCAACGACTTCTGTGGTGTGTGTGATGGTGAACAGTTCAGTGCCATTGAGTGCTTGTGCTTCAATGGGTCTGGCTAATGGCTCAGACTTAAGTCTGAGTTTGACTGCTACGTCCCAATTCATCAGGCTCTCACCGGACCGGGCAGGCAGCAACGAGATGGTTTAACTCTCCGCAGTAGAAGCATCGACCCTCTTGCTGTCGCCGTCGTCGCTCCTCTGGAGGAAGCCGTGTCCGTGGGAACCCCAGAAGGTTTGTCTGGGATCAGGCCCCTGGGCTCCGGACCTGGGGTCAGGAAACACTGGTTCCTCTCCAGCGTCTGTCGGACCCCCTGATGTTGACGGAGTTCAGTCTAGGTCTGGGGGTAGGTCCACGGGCACCAAAAGGGCTGTGGAGTTCCACCGCTGCCAGGGTGCGGCAGTGGATGGTGTAGTCTAGGAAGAAGAACAGACTATTTGAGCACAGGAAGGAGGGGAACAGCCAATCAGGTAATCAGGAAGACAACCAGAGACATGAGGACGGACAAGTGACCTGAAACAAGATAAAATAAAATAGCTGCATTTTCATGTCTCTCCTTTTCTCAGTGTATATCCATGTCTTACCCAATGTACAATTGATCTGTTAAGACTATGGAAACACCCTCATTCAAACATGAAAAATCTATTTTAAATGGCAAAAAACAAAAAAATTGAACAGTTTTTTTCCTTAAATCTACCTAGAAAACCTATTGTTCATGCTGCTCATGCTTATAAATATATTACAATCCTTAATTGTATGAAATAATTTAGCTCATATCTAAGGTAAACCCACTGAATCCTTTAAAATACCAGTGTGTGTGTAGGAGACATTATGTTGACACTTTATTTACTCCTTAATAATCAGTGATTAATAATCAGTGATAGACAGAAACAGTGAATATGATTCATCTTCATTATGATCCTGCAGCAGAATTACATAATTAAAAGCCTTTAACAGTTTCCCTCTTATTACATCCCTGAAGAAATAAACATGATGAGTAATGGATGAATAAAGAATGATGAGTAATAAACTCTCACCAACTCAAAACGTTACCAAAAACCTGCAAATCTGCACTTTTTACCATCAAGTACCAAATTAAAAAAAAATTACAGATGTAAACTTTTAGTGGATTGTTCCATAGATTATTCAATGTTTATTCCATTATTCCATAGATTACACAACATTTAGTGAGTTATTCGTCTATTATTGTTTGATTTTCAGGCAAAAATCTTGGACCATGATAATGTGAACTACCTGAAGAAAATCCTGGGGGAGTTATCGATGGTTTTAGATCAAGTGGAGGCTGAACTGGAGAAAAGGAAACTAGAATATCAAGGTAGAGTCAACGTCTACTATGTCATTATCAACGTAACACTGTCCTAATAATATTAATAATATTAATAATATTAATAATATTAATAATATTAATAACAAGGACTCCTGTCATGGACATTAATGAATGATGATGACTGTTAAATTCTGTCACTTTTGATGAAAAGTTGTTGAACATGTAAAAATAACCTGTGACAACAACTTCCTGTCACACTTTAATAAAAACTATTGAATAGTTCATAAACACAAACTATTTTATGTGCATTTAATTACATTTATTATTTATATTCATTTATTACTATTAAAGTATGTCATGTTACTGTTATTTTATTTGATTTATTTCCTGGTTTATGTCAATTTGTCATAACAAAGACGTCAAACAACTGAAAAAACTTATTTCAATTGTTTTAATAGAAAATCATTAAATGCAGATAAATGAGTTCATGTGTTTCACACCTGTAAAAAAACAAGTGTGCAGGTGGAATAAAAAGACTTCTGGACCCTAACCCTATTCCACCTGGTGGAAAATAACAGAATGCATTTAAAATATCAATTAAATATAATAATTAAATATAAATTTATAATAATTCACATAAAATAAGGTGAGTTTTGAGTTTTATGTATTTTCCAATATTTTCAAGTTTTCAAGTTTAAGTCAGCGTTGCATCAAAAGTGACTTAATTTACTGAATTACACACACACACACACACACATATATATATATATATATATATATATATATATATATATATATATATATATTATTTATAGGTGTATAGGTGATGTTATTTATATGTGTATAGGTGATGTTATTTATATATATATAGGTGATGTTATTTATATATGTATAGGTGATGTTATTTATATATATATAGGTGATGTTATTTATATATATATAGGTGATGTTATTTATATATGTATAGGTGATGTTATTTATATATATATAGGTGATGTTATTTATATATGTATAGGTGATGTTATTTATATATGTATAGGTGATGTTATTTATATATATATAGGTGATGTTATTTATATATGTATAGGTGATGTTATTTATATATATATAGGTGATGTTATTTATAGGTGTATAGGTGATGTTATTTATAGGTGTATAGGTGATGTTATTTATATATATATAGGTGATGTTATTTATATATATATAGGTGATGTTATTTATAGGTGTATAGGTGATGTTATTTATATATGTATAGGTGATGTTATTTATATATATATAGGTGATGTTATTTATATATGTATAGGTGATATTAGAGTTGTGGCTGTGTGGACCTGACTTAACTCTAGCTGATATCTGCCTGTATATGTATATATTTATATGTGTAACTATATACAGTTATACTATAAATAATTATTATATATATATATATATATTTCTAGGTGGTATATTTCCTGTGTTTCTCCAGGTCAGAAGTGTGAGTTATGGCTGTGTGGACCTGACTTTACTCTAGCTGATATCTGCCTCGGAGCCTTGTTGCACCGGCTCAAGTTTTTGGGACTTTCTAGTAAATACTGGGAGGACGGCAGTCGCTCCAACCTGCAGTCGTTTTTCGTGCGTGTGCAGAAACGCTTCGCGTTCCGCCGGGTTCTGGGCGACATCCACACCACGCTGCTGTCGGCCGTCCTGCCCAACGCCTTCCGGATGGTCAAGAAGAAGCCGCCGTCCTTCTTCGGCGCCTCGTTCCTCATGGGCTCGCTGGGCGGGATGGGCTACTTCGCCTACTGGTATTTAAAGAAGAAATACATGTAGTGAACGCCCCGTGTTGATGTCGTGTATTTCTGTGACGTTTCAACTCTTTTCTGTAATGTTTTATGACTGCAGGAAAACAAAAAAACTAAAAAACAACATAATGTATATGGAGAACACTATTATTACCTGGGTGAACAAAGAAATGTTAAAACATTCCATAACGTCCTAAACAGCACATTTTCTGGTGAATCAAGGCCTTCACGGAGGTCGTGGGTCAAAGTGTCCTTGTTGAACCTTTGTTGGAGGCAAAACTTCAAATTAAAAGCAGAAAAAACCCAGAAGAAAACATTTAAAACCCACGGTAACACGAACTGGACCTTAGCATGCCACTATTATCATCATCCTTCACACCTTCACTCTGAGGTTTAGAACCACAGCAACGAGTATTTCTGCTGCCACAAAACTGCCAGACAAGAAAAGGAGGAGGATGAAGGAGACGAACGTTAAACACACGACCTCTGACGAGAAAAACCAAACCACTGGTATATCTGATATGAAAGAGATCAAATCTAAAACCTCCTCATACAACATGGACTTTAATTAACCCAGTAGGAAAAATAACTAAAGTATTTATCTGTAGTAAAACCCAATGTTACACTGAAAAACTGAAATCAGGTGAAATCAGGTGAAAATACCTTGATTTTGATGCAACTAGTCCAATATTGAGGAGAATTACAGTCAAGTTGTTCTTGTTTTCAGAAAAGAAGACTTAAAAAATCCTTAAAAAAGATTAAATTGAATAAAATCAAGAAAAGAACTTAAAATAAGATAAATTATCTGCCAGTGGAATAAGATCATTCTCATTAATATTGGACTAATTGGACCAAAAACAAGATTTTCAGCTTTTGCAGTGTATAGAATCAATATATCATCAATATATCATCAATATATATCATCAATATATATCATCAATACAATAACAACATAGTTTAATATCAGTAGAGACTATTTAGATATTTAATTTACATTAAAGCTGTTTGTGTAATTATTTAATTGGCTCCTTTATAAACATCAGAATATATAAATTAAATATCTAAATAGTCTCTACTGATATTAAACTATGTTGTTATTGTATTGATGATATATATTGATATATATTGTTGATATATATTGTTTATATATATTGATGATATATATTGTTGATATATATTGATGATATATATTGTTGATATATATTGTTTATATATATTGATGATATATATTGTTGATATATATTGATGATATATATTGATGATATATATTGTTGATATATATTGATGATATATATTGTTGATATATATTGTTTATATATATTGATGATATATATTGATGATATATATTGTTGATATATATTGTTTATATATATTGATGATATATATTGTTGATATATATTGATGATATATATTGATGATATATATTGTTGATATATATTGATGATATATATTGATGATATATATTGATGATATATATTGATGATATATATTGTTGATATATATTGATGATATATATTGTTGATATATATTGTTTATATATATTGATGATATATATTGTTGATATATATTGATGATATATATTGATGATATATATTGTTTATATATATTGATGATATATATTGATGATATATATTGTTTATATATATTGTTGATATATATTGATGATATATATTGTTTATATATATTGTTGATATATATTGTTTATATATATTGATGATATATATTGATGATATATATTGATGATATATATTGTTTATATATATTGTTGATATATATTGATGATATATATTGATGATATATATTAATGATATATATTGATGATATATATTGATGATATATATTGTTTATATATATTGATGATATATATTTATGCTGTAACAGTAACGTTGGGTTTTACTCCAGATAAAATTATTTATTGTTGGAGGTTTTTATTGGGATTAATTAATTAACTCAATGATGAACGAGTTTTTACTCTTTCACTCTACACACACACACACACACACACACACTCTACACACACACACACACACTCTACACACACACACACACACACTCTACACACACACACACACACACACACACTCTACACACACACACACACACACTCTACACACACACACACACACATACACACACACACACACACACTACACACACACACACACTCTACACACAAACACACACACTCTACACACACACACACACACACACACTCTACACACAAACACACAATCTACACACACACACACACACACACTCTACACACAGACAGACACACACACACACACACACACACACACTCCTTGTAAATTCTGCATCTTTGGCACAAACAGAGTTTTTTTCATTTTAGGTTCTGACGTTTCATTGCATGAGAACTTTATTATTATGATATGAATTATTGTGTTTGTGACACAGGGTGAACACGCCTTTGATTCCTTATTTAATTCATTAATAATTAATTTATCAGGATTTATTTAGGATTTATTTGTGCCGCTCCAGAGGCAGAATTTACGATCACAAACTAAACCTGAGCATCAAAGTCACGTCGTACAACAACAAGAACAAGAAAAGACAAATCACTGGATTTCCTGCTGCTTTTATTCATCTCCTCCAGATTCACAGCCATTCATGATCAATTATTACACATCTGTCTTTTAGTTTTACTTCTGAATGGATGACGAGCTGAATCAGAGCAGAGGCGTCCTTTTAAAGCTGTGGAACTTTATTCTGACTAGAATAGACTGATTATTAAAGTTCATTATTATTAAATGAATTATTATTATTAAAGATAATTATTACATTTAACAGCAGAAATATGTGGAATTATCATGTTCCACTGGCAGAAAAAACTGCTCATTTTAAAAGATATTAAATTAGAAAACGTCACAAAGATAAAAAGAATAAAAGGTTTATTATGTTTATAATTATAATTTAAAAAATCCAAAATGAGATAAAACAATAACATTATGACAAAATTAAATTTCAATAAATAAAAAGTCAAAATGATAAAATAACAGTAAATGTTAAATTTACAGGTTTAATATGAATAATGAAGGAATTTTTGGGTTTTATATATATATATATATATATATATATATATATATATAGTATAGATAGTATAACATCTAAACTACATATATACTATCTATATATATATATATACATATATACTATCTATATATATATATATACATATATACTATCTATATATATATATATATACATATATACTATCTATATATATATATATATATATACATATATACTATCTAGATATATATATATACATATATACTATCTATATATATATATATACATATATACTATCTATATATATATATATATACATATATACTATCTATATATATATAGATAGTATATATGTTATACCATCTATACTTTCTCATTGATCAATAATAAACAGAAGCAGATTTATCCACTAACATGTTAATAGTTAAAAACTAGACAGAAATATCACTTTAATGTTCATTATCATTACAAATATTGATATAAAACATTAATAGTGATTATTGATGAATGAAATATTGAATTAGTTATAAACAGGACTGAAGAGCGTTAAAGGATTTATGAACAGAAATAAATAGCAGATGTAATGTAGCGCCACCTGGTGGTTTTAGTTAAATCCACCTGGTGGTTTTAGTTAAATCCACCTGGAGGTTTTAGTTAAATCCACCTGGTGGTTTTAGTTAAATCCACCTGGAGGTTTTAGTTAAATCCACCTGGAGGTTTTAGTTAAATCCACCTGGAGGTTTTAGTTAAGTCCACCTGGAGGTTTTAGTTAAGTCCACCTGGAGGTTTTAGTTAAGTCCACCTGGAGGTTTTAGTTAAGTCCACCTGGAGGTTTTAGTTAAATCCACCTGGTGGTTTTAGTTAAATCCACCTGGAGGTTTTAGTTAAATCCACCTGGAGGTTTTAGTTAAAACCACCTGGTGGTTTTAGTTAAATCCACCTGGAGGTTTTAGTTAAATCCACCTGGTGGTTTTAGTTAAGTCCACCTGGAGGTTTTAGTTAAATCCACCTGGTGGTTTTAGTTAAATCCACCTGGAGGTTTTAGTTAAATCCACCTGGAGGTTTTAGTTAAATCCACCTGGAGGTTTTAGTTAAATCCACCTGATGGTTTTAGTTAAATCCACCTGGAGGTTTTAGTTAAAACCACCTGGAGGTTTTAGTTAAATCCACCTGGTGGTTTTAGTTAAATCCACCTGGTGGTTTTAGTTAAAACCACCTGGAGGTTTTAGTTAAATCCACCTGGAGGTTTTAGTTAAATCCACCTGGAGGTTTTAGTTAAATCCACCTGGTGGTTTTAGTTAAGTCCACCTGGAGGTTTTAGTTAAATCCACCTGGAGGTTTTAGTTAAAACCACCTGATGGTTTTAGTTAAATCCACCTGGTGGTTTTAGTTAAGTCCACCTGGAGGTTTTAGTTAAATCCACCTGGTGGTTTTAGTTAAATCCACCTGGTGGTTTTAGTTAAAACCACCTGGAGGTTTTAGTTAAATCCACCTGGAGGTTTTAGTTAAATCCACCCGGTGGTTTTAGTTAAGTCCACCTGGAGGTTTTAGTTAAATCCACCTGGTGGTTTTAGTTAAATCCACCCGGTGGTTTTAGTTAAATCCACCTGGAGGTTTTAGTTAAATCCACCTGGAGGTTTTAGTTAAATCCACCTGGAGGTTTTAGTTAAATCCACCTGGTGGTTTTAGTTAAATCCACCTGGAGGTTTTAGTTAAAACCACCTGGTGGTTTTAGTTAAATCCACCTGGAGGTTTTAGTTAAAACCACCTGGTGGTTTTAGTTAAATCCACCTGGTGGTTTTAGTTAAATCCACCTGGAGGTTTTAGTTAAATCCACCTGGTGGTTTTAGTTAAATCCACCTGGAGGTTTTAGTTAAATCCACCTGGAGGTTTTAGTTAAATCCACCTGGAGGTTTTAGTTAAATCCACCTGGAGGTTTTAGTTAAAACCACCTGGTGGTTTGGGTTCGAGGTGGTTTTAATGGCTCAGAATCAGAAGTTTTTACTATATTAATTAAACTGGAGTTCAAAGTTCAAATCAAAGTTGAATTTAAAAACAATCAGTGACTAATTATCACTATGAAATATAAATATAGACGTAAATGACGTCTCTGCTCCGTGAGAAACAAAGAATGAATTCTGCAGCGTTTTATTTCCTTCTGAAGCTGAAGCTTCTGTTTTTCTGTTGTTTTGTTGTTTTACAGCTGAAACAGACGTTTGTTGCAGTGAATTGTTCCTTTTTTCTGACTGAAGCCTTGAAGACAAACTATTTATTTCAGCAGAGAAACACTGAACCAAAGATGACGATGGACGCAGCAGCTTAAGAATTAAATCCGGTTTAAATTCGTCTTTTTCACCTGAAGGAACAAACACATGAAATCATTCAAACTCAGAGTGAAAGAAGAATCCAGAGAAGGAGGCGAAGACATTTAATCATTGAATTCTGCTTCTTTTAGTTGATGTTAGACGTGATTTTCCTCCATGAACAGACAGGTTGAAGCTGCTGATCTGAACCTCACTCCAAAAATACTTCAAGTCATTTGTGGCCGTTTTATTTCACTATAGTATTTTTTTATTTTTGAACTTTTCATTTTTTATATTTCTATATATGCATTTATTTACGGTGCTTTTTATGATGTTTGTTCATGAGCCTTAATTTATTCAGTTGCCATCAACAACAAATAAATGATGAAAATGGAAAATAATTCATTCTGGTTCTTTAGTTGTTGAATTTTCTTCCATAGAGACGACAACAGGATTTAATATGGATCATTTTTATTCATATATTAATATCTGATGATAAATTTATTCTTGTCACAACAAACATTAAATCTAAACTAAATGTTATTGGCAGCAGTTTTTAAATATTACTAAAACACTAAATATTCACTGTGGATTAATACACGTTCTGGCAGAAAATTAATTTGATGACATTTTTTTTATTTTGAGTCACGTTTTAAATAAATAAAAAATCTTTGTGATTTCTCTGGTTCCAGCTTCTCAAATACTAAATATTTCCTGGATTCTTTCTACAGGAAAATGTATTTTCTGACATTTAATAACTAAATACTTGTTAATTGCAGCTCTAACCTGGAATTAACTCAAAGTAAGTAAGTTAATTATCTGTTAGTTTGTATTAGTTTTATAATGAATTTATTGATTAATACTGGTTGGTGTTTCAGAGCTGGAGATAAACTTTAAATAGATTTTAACTACGTGGTGATAAATCAGTTCAAACATCATTAAATGCAACACGTTTATATCTGGATACAACAGAAACATGCTGCAATGATCAATAAATAAAGGCTGATCTCGGATTTTGTGGATGACATCATGTATATTTAGGCTCCGCCCACACACACCTGAACCACAGGTTTAATTCATGTTAATTAATGGATGTTTCCAGGTAAAACTGGAGCTAATATCCTCCAATAGAAGCTGCTGGAGACGATTATTCAAACATTAATTAAAACGAGTGTTTCCAAAGATGAAGATTCAACCTAAAATGTCTTTTTTAATAGAGATTGGTACAGAATTTGTGATTAATCAATAAGTTATCGACTATCACATTACTCACAAACTATTTTGATAATCAATTAATTTTGAGTCATTGATTAATCAGTAAATGTGTAAATTCTCTGGTTCCAGCTTCTCTTCTCTGATTATTTCCTGGTTTCTTTAGTCTCTATAATAATAAACTGATGATCTTTGGACAAAAAAAGACATTTTAGGTTGAATCTTCATCTTTTGGGTCCAACAGTAAACATCCATCATCATCATCATCATCATCATCATCAGAGTGACTGTAAACGTTCTTCCTCCAGGTTAAATCCTGGTTCTAAGGCAGACAGTGAGTTTTTATCTCAGATTATAAAAGGAGTCGTTGCAGACCAACATGTTGTAGTTTTTATAAACTCAGGCGTGCTGCCGGTCGTCCTTGGCGTGGCGTTGCGGCGGCAGCCCCGGCGACAGCGGCCGGAGGTACCAGACCCGGTAGGTGAGGTACCAGACCAGCAGGCCGCAGGCCGTCCCCAGCAGCTTATCGGAGACGTGGTGGAAGTAGACGGAGGTGCAGGCGAACATCCACACCCACACCATGAGGATGAGGTTCAGGGCCACGTACAGCAGGCTGAGGACGAGGCGCGGCAGCGCCGACAGCCCGGCGGTCTGCAGCGAGCCCATCGGCGCCGTCTCCTCCATGATGAAGAGGGCGGAGTAGGGCAGGATGAAGGAGTGGCCCGAGATGTCGTAGCCGCGCCAGCTCAGCCCGGCGCGCCAGCACGACGGTTTGGAGGCGTGCTCCGAGACGACGGCGGCGTCCGAGGCCTCGCTCTCGAAGCACGCCCCCGTCACGTTCTCCACGTACAGGAAGGCGGCCGTGAAGGAGTACCACGCCGCCGTCGCCACCGCCAACGACAGCAGGCGGCGAGCCAGGAAGGACACGCTCCGGTTGAAGGAGGAGTTGGAGAGGAGGAGGAACGGAGTGAGGAGCAGCAGAGTCCAACCCCAGGACAGCTTCACGAAATACCTGCAGGTACACACAGGTAAGTACAATTAACTACAATTAATACCTGCAGGTACACACAGGTAAGTACAATTAACTACAATTAATACCCGCAGGTACACACAGGTAAGTACAATTAACTACAATTAATACCTGCAGATACACACAGGTAAGTACAATTAACTACAATTAATACCCGCAGGTACACACAGGTAAGTACAATTAACTACAATTAATACCTGCAGGTACACACAGGTAAGTACAATTAACTACAATTAATACCTGCAGGTACACACAGGTAAGTACAATTAACTACAATTAATACCCGCAGGTACACACAGGTAAGTACAATTAACTACAATTAATACCTGCAGGTACACACAGGTAAGTACAATTAACTACAATTAATACCCGCAGGTACACACAGGTAAGTACAATTAACTACAATTAATACCTGCAGGTACACACAGGTAAGTACAATTAACTACAATTAATACCTGCAGGTACACACAGGTAAGTACAATTAACTACAATTAATACCTGCAGGTACACACAGGTAAGTACAATTAACTACAATTAATACCTGCAGGTACACACAGGTAAGTACAATTAACAGCTCTTTATATATTATATCAATAGGAATCTCTGCAATTAACTGAATTTTAATCATTTGTGTGTCAAACAATCTCCATATTTATATAATAGAGTTGAAATGATATTTTTCATGATGAGATTTTTCAGTATAGAATGTATGAAAGAGACACACACACACACACACACACACACACACACACTCTGTATAAATGCATTATGTAACAAAAAATAATCATTTGAATAATTTTGATTTCAATATCAACCAAAATAATCATCATGATAATTGAACAGCCCTGTTTCTATATAATCATTTATTTAAAGTGTATTTTATTTTTTTTTCATGAACCTTAATATATTTAGTTTCCATCAATGACAAATAAAAGATGAACATGGAAAATAATTAATTCTGGTTCTTATGTTTATGTAAATTCTCTGGTTCCAGCTTCTCTTCTCTGGTTATTTCCTGGTTTCTTTAGTCTCTATAATAATAAACTGATGATCTTTGGTTGTGACTGTTGGTCTGGACAAATAACGTTTTTTTTTTTTGTTTTTTTTTACACCGTTTTATAAACCAAACAACAAAAGTATTAATTGTTTCAATTAACAATAGATTCATCAACTATCAAACTAGTCATTAGTTGCAGCTCTAATACCAATTCTTTGAATTTGAGCTCGTGTTTTTATGAATAATTAGTTTGCTGATTCATTGTAATCTGCTTTGTTTTTGTTTAAATGCTCTTTTTTGAAGTAAAATATTGGATTAATCACTGATTTTGTACATGTCTCTAGACTAAACAATAATAATAATAATAATATATGTATATATAGAATAAATTAAATATGTCGTAAATAGAGATTGGTACAGAATGACTTCATAGGGATGATATTTTTGCTTTTGTACAGAATTGCAAAAACCTCTGACCTTTAACAAGTTTAGCATACAGCTACACGGCTAGCAGACTGTTAACCTTGACCTAATTTATAAAATAATAAGATAATACCAATAAAGAGACTTTATAATCATCAGCTTCTGGTGATGACGTCACGTGACAGGTAACAACAGGTGAGCTCACGTTGATCCCCGGCTAGCTACGAGCTAACAACATAGCATGCTAGAAGCTAACGGCCGTTAGCTCACACGTTCAGGACGTTCCTGCTGTTGCTAAAGTACGTCTGCGGCACGAGCTCCAGGTGCTTCAGCGCGGACCCGAACACCGAGATGAGCAGGAAGGTCCAGGGGAAGTTGCTGCGGACGCCCGGGATCCGCCACAGCGTCACCAGCCGGTCCACCACGACGTCCACCGCCGCCATCTTTGACGTGTCTGACCTCACCGGGTCGCCGGGGCGGTGCGTCGCGCTCACGTCACGCCGTGACGTGTGCGCGACCCAACAGCCAATAGGGCTGCGCGTTTGCGCTGCTTCGGTCGGTGTAGCGCCGCCCCCTGCTGGTCGGTCTAGGTACTGCACCTCAACTTATTAAAGCATTATTAAACACATTTTAAGGAAACAATATGATTATAATGTTAATATTATGTCATATTTCTTTACCATTTAATCTAATATTTTTCCAAAAACAAGGGTGAAAAGTCAATTAAATAATTAGTTGCCAACTATTACATTACTCACTCATAGATGGGAGTTGTTTTTCAAAAAGAAAATGTCCAAATTCTCTGTGTATACATGAACACAATTTAAAGTTGTGTATTGTGTTTTATGGTTGTGGTCACGTCGTTGTGCCATGAACTGTGACCTTTGACCTCCTGACTTCCGTCTGTGTATGCGTGACCTGGAGCAGCAGAGGAGGACGTGAGTTTCAACATATTTCAACTCTAATGCTGAGGTGATGAATTGATGCAGATTCAACACATTAACTATAACAGAATGATGTGATGCTGTAACCATGGAGACCAGCAGCCGTCCACATCTTGAGATCATTTCTCTTTAATTAAGGTTGATGGTTGATTCAGACCGGGTTCTGTCCCAGACTTCATGCTGTAACTACTGCATTAGAAAATAAGATCAGAGCCAGAATTACTGCAAAAAAAAAAAAAAAATCATTCAAGAAGTGAAGTAGAGGACAGAAGATTGGATATAAATATATGAATATATAATATATAATATATGAATATATAAATATATAAATGAGGAGCTGGGTGGACCCAAACATCAGAATTTACACCACACTAGAATTCAACACTATAACGAATGAAAAACTAGAAGAAAACTTCTAAATTCATTTTCTGCATCATGATGAGCAGAAATTTCTATTTCAAACTTCTAGAATCCATCAATTCCATAGATAATAAGAGTTTTATGTGTTTTAGATAAATATAAATTCAGGCTGTCAATCCATTTAAATATGTAATTATGATATATACTGGTTGTACTGGTTGTACTGGTATATACTGGTTGTACTGGTTGTACTGGTTGTACTGGTTATACTGGTATATACTGGTATATACTGGTTGTACTGGTATATACTGGTTGTACTGGTTGTACTGGTATATACTGGTTATACTGGTTGTACTGGTATATACTGGTATGTACTGGTTGTACTGGTATATACTGGTATATGCTGGTTGTACTGGTATATACTGGTTGTACTGGTATATACTGGTATATACTGGTTGTACTGGTTGTACTGGTATATACTGGTTGTACTGGTATATACTGGTTGTACTGGTTGTACTGGTATATACTGGTATGTACTGGTTGTACTGGTATATACTGGTATATGCTGGTTGTACTGGTATATACTGGTTGTACTGGTATATACTGGTATATACTGGTTGTACTGGTTGTACTGGTATATACTGGTTGTACTGGTATATACTGGTTGTACTGGTATATACTGGTATATACTGGTTGTACTAGTATATACTGGTTGTACTGGTATATACTGGTATATACTGGTTGTACTGGTATATACTGGTATATACTTGTATATACTAATTGTAATGGTATATACTGGTATATACTGGTATATACTGGTTGTATTGGTATATACTGGTATATACTGGTTGTACTGGTATATACTGGTTGTACTGGTATATACTGGTATGTACTGGTATATACTGGTATATACTGGTTGTACTGGTATATACTGGTATATACTGGTATATACTGGTTGTACTGGTATATACTGGTTGTACTGGTATATACTGGTATATACTGGTTGTACTGGTATATACTGGTTGTACTGGTATATACTGGTATGTACTGGTATATACTGGTATATACTGGTTGTACTGGTATATACTGGTATATACTGGTTGTACTGGTATATACTGGTTGTACTGGTATATACTGGTATATACTGGTTGTACTGGTTGTACTGGTATATACTGGTTGTACTGGTATATACTGGTATATACTGGTTGTACTGGTATATACTGGTTGTACTGGTATATACTGGTATATACTGGTTGTACTGGTATATACTGGTATATACTTGTAGATACTAATTGTAATGGTATATACTGGTATATACTGGTATATACTGGTTGTACTGGTATATACTGGTATATACTGGTTGTACTGGTATATACTGGTTGTACTGGTATATACTGGTATATACTGGTTGTACTGGTATATACTGGTATATACTGGTTGTACTGGTATATACTGGTTGTACTGGTTGTACTGGTATATACTGGTATATACTGGTTTGTACTGGTTATACTGGTATATACTGGTTGTACTGGTATATACTGGTATATACTGGTTGTACTGGTTATACTGGTATATACTGGTATATACTGGTATATACTGGTTGTACTGGTATATACTGGTATATACTGGTTGTACTGGTATATACTGGTTGTACTGGTTATACTGGTATATACTGGTATATACTGGTATATACTGGTATATACTGGTTGTACTGGTTATACTGGTATATACTGGTATATACTGGTTGTACTGGTATATACTGGTATATACTGGTATGTACTGGTATATACTGGTTGTACTGGTTATACTGGTATATACTGGTTGTACTGGTATATACTGGTATATACTGGTATGGACTGGTATGGACTGGTATATACTGGTATATACTGGTTGTACTGGTTATACTGGTATATACTGGTTGTACTGGTTATACTGGCATATACTGGTTGTACTGGTATATACTGGTATATACTGGTTGTACTGGTATATACTGGTATATACTGGTTGTACTGGTTATACTGGTATATACTGGTATATACTGGTTGTACTGGTTATACTGGTATATAGTGGTATATACTGGTTGTACTGGTTATACTGGTATATACTAGTTTTACTGGTTGTACTGGTATATACTGGTATATACTGGTATATACCGGTATATACCGGTATATACTGGTTATACTGGTATATACTGGTATATACTGGTATATACTGGTATATACCGGTATATACCGGTATATACTGGTTATACTGGTATATACTGGTATATACTGGTATATACCGGTTGTACTGGTTATACTGGTATATACTGGTATATACTGGTTATACTGGTATATACTGGTATATACTGGTATATACTGGTATATACCGGTATATACCGGTATATACTGGTTATACTGGTATATACTGGTATATACTGGTATATACTGGTATATACCGGTATATACCGGTATATACTGGTTATACTGGTATATACTGGTATATACTGGTATATACCGGTATGTACTGGTATGTACTGGTATATACTGGTATATACTGGTTGTACTGGTTATACTGGTATATACTGGTATATACTGGTTGTACTGGTTATACTGGTATATACTGGTATATACTGGTATGTACTGGTATATACTGGTATATACTGGTATATACTGGTATGTACTGGTATATACTGGTATATACTGGTATATACTGGTATGTACTGGTTATACTGGTATATACTGGTATATACTGGTATGTACTGGTATATACTGGTATGTACTGGTATATACTGGTTGTACTGGTTATACTGGTATATACTGGTATGTACTGGTATGTACTGGTATATACTGGTTGTACTGGTTATACTGGTATATACTGGTATGTACTGGTATATACTGGTATATACTGGTATGTACTGGTATATACTGGTATGTACTGGTATATACTGGTATACTAACCCTGCAGACAAACTTGATGCTTCAAACTTCAAACATGTCAAAACTATTTTCCAGACACGTTTTTCTGTTTTGGCCGATTGTTGAAAAGAATCTGAATTACAGCATAAGACACGTGACCCAGAGAAGTGATTTTAGAAAAGTCTGTGGAGTTCTGAGGTTAGAGCAAAACATCTTTTCTATTTTTTTTAAACCAGACAAAACATTCGATGCAGACTCAAATCCTGAACTGGTTCTCATTCATTTCTGTGCTGCTGCCAGAGCTCCTCTTCTCCTCTTCACGTCTGAAGCATCTAAACCTCCGTCAGATTTCATGTGTGGATCCGGAGGTCAGGATTTTCCAGAGTGGAAAACGTAGCTGTGGATCATTAAAACAAACTGGTCTTTGCATAGTTCTGAAATCACTACAAGACGCTCGTCTCGCTGTTTTCCTGCTCCACACCTGCAGAGAAAGCTGCTGCTTGGCCTGTTTTCAGATTTCACCTCCTTTATCTCATCGTTTTTTTGCAAAAAGTAAATTTTTCTAAAAGCAAAATATCAAACACACGTGTGTAGTTTGTGGCGGCATCTAGTGGTGAAGCAGCAGATTACAACCACCTGACAATTAGAGCTATTAGCTTCAATTTGTCCTTCTGGGCTGCCGTAGAGATAAAAAAAACTCAATAATAATAAGGTAATAAAAATACAACAACTCTTATTTCGAATTAATTATTATCATTATTATTATTATATTATATTCCTTTTCTGTAAAGTCTGTTCCACTAAATGTGATTAAATATTATGCACTGCACCTTTAAGACATTTAAAATAACATTAAAACATTAGTGATGTTACGTTATGTGATAAATGTAGATCATTATATATAATTATATTATATATAATAATCTAAAAATATAATAATCCTACAATGGCAAATGATTCCTTTAAAGGTACAATGTGTAGTGTTTGCTGCCATCTAGTGGTGAGTACAACAAAAATGTTTAAAATGTAAAAACAGCTCAGTCTAAGGTAAAAAAAAAATCTTATTTTAATTGAATTATATAATAATTAAAACATACTCATGAATATTATATTTGATTTCTGCAAAGTCTGCTCCACTAAATGTGATTAAATCTTTCACACTGTATCTTTAAGACATTGAAAAATTACATAAATACACCAGTGATGATTAAACCTCCATTCATAAAGATTTACACATTCAGCAGATACAGAGCAACATTAGCTTTAATTTCAACCCATTTTTCTGTGGAACTGACACTTGAGTCCATTAATCTTCTCTACTTTTAGCTCTATTTTGGTTTCCACCAACTCCCAAAGGAAACATTTGGCTGCTAAATGTGCCGATATATTCAACCAGCTAACCGCTAAATATTCTCTGGTGCTACAGGTGGAGAATTTATCGGAACATTATTTTTATTTTAGCTAAAACAGTAGCCTGCTGCAGCTGTAAACCAGGGGGAAGGAAAGTGGTTCAGCCAAAACAGTAAAAATGTCAAAGTAAAACAATAAGCTGAGAACATGATGAAAAGCTCAGAGCAGCTGCAGCTTCTGTGATGATAAAACCCTTTTTAACGGCAGCCATATTGGCATAAAACAGCAGGTAAACAGGTGTAACCAATGACGTTTCTGTGCTAATTAGCTTAGCAGAGCTAACATGCAAGAAAAAGCTGCTTGACCTGAATTGAACTTCAATTAGCATCATTGCTAACACCTGAGTTAAATGACATGTTTGTGTGATTGACAGCTTTGGGGATTAAAGGAAATAATCCGATCCCTTGTTGTTGTAAAATATATTTTCCTCTTAAACCACTTCGGTGTTTTCCAGCTGATGTATCATGTTGCTGCAGGATCCTGACGCTGTCGTCCACAAACCATTAAAAACACGTCGCATGGCGCCAAAAACCACAGTCGCTGCAGTTTGTTTTAGAAACGGCTCCAAAAGACTGAAAACACGTCACGTTTCAGTCGATGGACACACGTTCTAGGGTTTCAGTGTTGGTTTGACTCCCATGAGGAGAAAAGTAGAGAAATCATAGAGAAAACAGCAAGAATAGAAAGCTGTAACTCAGGTCTTTAGAATTCTGCTTTTTTCTTTTTTAAAACTGTTCAGATGGAAATTTGTACTGATTTGTTTCAGGACATTAAAAGTTTTCTCTTTATTCATTTTCAGCAGATAATACAGAAAATTCACATTCATATATGTGAAATATAAACCCAAGCTGCTGTCAGAACTAATGATTAGTCAATTAATCAATTTGTTCCCAATTATCACATTAATCTCCAACTATTTAGATAATCAATTATTCAATTTGAGTTGATATTAAGAACAAACATCTAAATTCTCTGGTTCCAGCTTCTCTTCTCTGATTATTTCCTGTTTCTTTAGTCTCTATAATAATAAACTGATGATCTTTGGACAAAAAAAGACATTTTAGGTTGAATCTTCATCTTTGATCCACATTTACACCATTTAATGAAGCAGAGTTAAAAAGTAAACCCAGCCGTTATTTTTAGATCGTGGACCTTTTAGCTTCACCTCAGTCAGCTTCATGTTGTTTCTATCGCTGAACATCGACGACTAAACAGCAGAATAGAAAACAGGTGGATGTGCAGACAGACTGACAGATGGTGCAGACAGAGCAGTAAATTTGACTGAAGACGACTGGTCTTGGTGCTTTAAGTATTTAGGAAAATTCCTACTGAATACTGTAATAATAAAACAACCTCTGGTCTAGGAAAAGGTCAAGCGGTGCAGCCGGCAGGAACATTTACTTTGAAGCTTCTAGCAACGTCCGACAGAAACTGACAAAGGAAAAAAGATGGAAATGAGAGATGTAGGTTTGTTTTTTCTTTACTTTGCGTTGGCTCTACGTCTTTTCTACAGCACTGAAAACACACACCGTGTTTCTGGCCAACAGCAGGTTGTATATTTCTGCAGGAACCAGCCTTTAAAGTTCAGTATAAATCTGAGCAGAAATGGGTCAAACTGGGCCAGATGGAGGAGGTTTTCTGGGCCCAGACGGTTCCTCTCCTGCAGCATGACGGCAGCGTCTGGTTCTCTGCAGGCGTTTGCATATAAAAACTCACTGTGACCTTAACTGTCTGAGAGGTGAGGAGGAGACCCAGCGGCACGCTGGATTCACCCCGAGAGAACATTAAACAAACTGGAGCTGCAGGTCCCTGAACCGAAGCTTTTAGGTGACGAGGCCTTTACAGCTGGTTCCTCTCACACAGAAACTCTGCTGTTAGTTTTAATCCATCAGTAGTTTGGTTCATTAAATGGTGCAAAACAGGGATCAGTGTTTCCAGAACTGAAGATTCAACCGAAAATGTCTTTTTTTGTCCAAAGATCATCAGTTTATTATTATAGAGACTAAAGAAACCAGGAAATAATCAGAGA